>VWPV01021630.1:3383-80487 GCA_013389885.1 Geococcyx californianus
TGTTCAAAGAGAATTTGGATGAGGCACTTAGTGACATGGTGTAACTGACAAGTAGGAGTAGGTGTAGTTAGTAGGTGTAGGTGTTGGGCCATAGGTTGGACTCGATGATCTCAAAGGTCTCTTCCAACCTTACAATACTGTGATACTGTGTGATACTTATGCAGTACATTACAAATACTTCTCTGCGACTGTTCAGTTTGCACAAGCTGATGCTATATTGGGTATATGTCCAGGTATGGCAGACTTCCATGTACAGAGATGGCCCCAAGCCTTTTATTGTTAATAAAGATGGTACACATATAACAAATACAGGAAAGTAGTTTTCAGTCCTTGATTTTTTATTCTTGAAGAAGCTCCTATACAAGTAAAACAAATCCGCGTTATGTAAAATACCTCTTTTCAACAAAAAAAAAAATGTTTCTGCTTTGTGGGTTCAGAAGCTGTATCTTCAGTACCTCTTCTAAATAACCAGAGTATGAAGTACTTCGGCTGTTTGTAGATCTAACTAGAATAAATATGGTTATTTTAAAAACAAACAAACAAACAAACAAGCAAAAACCAAACTCCCCCACACTCCAAGCAATTCTTGTTTCTAGTTAGAAATTTTATTTCCTTTCCCAGAAAATAACCCCCCCCTCATACTGGAATTCAGATATTCATAATATTAAATCAAAGATTTGATGCTACAGGGGAAGAGGATCATCTCCATGAAGAATCATTCTTCTTCACGTCAGGGCCCACCAAAATTGGAAAGTAGTGGACCTATTAAGCCTCTCAGTTGGAATAAACACGTACTGCCAGAAAACCTCTCTAAGAGGAAAACAGATTGAAAACTAGTGGGATCATTTGATGATCAAGGTATAAAAATGTACTTGGGGCTGAGAAGTCTCTAGGAGAGAAATGTCATGAATTCCTTGCATCAGTCTTCACTTCCAAAGATACTAGGAAGATCCTGAGAATTCTTTGAGGCAGATATATTAGGGAACCTAGATCAACTGGCAGAAAAAATGCAAAAAGTATTAGACCAAATAAATATATTAGTGGATGCTAGGTGACCAGCAGGGAATGGGCTGCAGAGTGGCCAGGTTTGCCCACAACTCTGAGACAACATCTGCCATAGTCACTCTCAGGAATGGAATATGAGGTGATGGACCTCTGTGCTCCAGGAGGACCATCACACCACCAGCAGAACTGCATACAGAATTGAACACAGAGAAAAATGGTCTCCCTGCAGACTTTGCCCTACTATGTTTGTATGAAAAAAATAAGTTAGAGATTATGAACACTTCAGCTATTGGTGTTTTAAGATTTTTCTGGATCTATGAGATGAATTTCCTTCCACAATCTACTTGTATTCCAGAATAACCAATGTTACCTATGTCACTTTATGTTGAAGAGGCACTCCTGACTTCATAGTTTACTTCACCACCTAGGTATACTTATTTGTTCCTAGAATGACATTTTTAATGTGTCTGATATTCAAACCAAGGAAATAAATTAATCCTCCTCCGAAGGCAGCAGCCAAAATTATTTCATCTTGTAGACACATAATGAAGAGGAACCAGACTTCTGAAACACTTTTTTTCCTCTCATATTTTTGTGTAACTAACTTGAAGATTAGGTTAGGCAGCTACTAAGTGTATCAATGTCAGGCAATTGTTAAAATTGCTCCTAGCATAGAGCATTCACCTGAGAAGGGGGTACCTACAGGATATTTGCAGCTGATGTTGCACCAGACTGCCATGGGCCTTCACTGAAACAAAGTTCACCAAGCTCACTTTAAAGCAGGTCAGTGATTTCTACAGATACTGGCATCACTCAGGGAGGAAGTGGCAGTTTTATAGTGCTAATAGCCCAGCTAGAGACCTACTGGCGTTTCTAGGAGAGTGCCAGGCATTTGTAAAAGTGATGAGCTGTGTTAACTTCACCACACTTCGATAAATCCTTGTCATTTCTTTGCAGAAAGACCACGATACAGATAGTGATGAAGCACAACTGTGAATTATACTGACACTGAATTATGGTGTTGATAAGGAAGAGAAATACACTACATATTAAAAGTAAAATGTGCAACTTCGTAAAAATTACTTAGTTGGCAAACGCCATTTCATTTTTATCTGTGAACTGTAATCATATGTAAAGCAAAACATAGCAGACTGGTTTCTGATAGGCCTACTCACTCGGGAAGAAAACAGTGAAAACCACCAATAGTGCATTACATTACCTTGTCTTTGATACGACTCATTCTTTTTAATCTTGACAGATTTGAGTGCTCTGAGCTTGTAAATTAGCTTTGTTACATCAAAGAAACAATTTCAGTAAGGAAAAGACTACAGTAACCTCCTAGAAGATGACTGGGATAGAAGATAGCTGTTACTGGAACTTGAATTCTAAATAACATTCCTTTTTCCCTCAAATCTGTCTTTAGTTTGTGGAGGGGGAGGAGTATAGCAAGTGCATTACTGTATCATTGATACTCTGCTGCTGTACAAAAGGTAGCACTTTCATAAATGATTTCTGCAGGTAACACAGATTTGTTGGTTACACGGGAACAAGAAGAATAACACAATACTGATGGCAACTGAAAATAATCGGTTTTCAGATTCCAAATTTTGTATCCAATCCATTACCTCACTGTAATGATATATTTGACCTATTCACCACACATTTTCACATACCCTGAAGGGAAAGACATAAGGGTATAACAACAGATTTTTATAAATTAAAAGTAGACGATGGCTACTCTTTAGTAATTTTTAATATTTCTATGTGGTGATTAAAATCCTGTAGGAGTGAAGTGGTAATTTAGCAGATTAAAAAAAATGGTGTTCTACCAGTGAGACTACTGACTGTATGTAAGAAGGTATCAGTTCATACAGCCACAGATTTTGTTCAGGAGTAATCTAATATAGGGGTTAGAGACACAGTGCTGTTACAATGATTCCGTCAGGACACATGATCAGGTAGCTATACTTAACGTGTGCATTAATTTACATGAAAACAATTGTTATCAGCAAGCTTTCTGTTGACTGACACTAACCTGAACACAAAAGGGAAGGAGGGGAAAGGATAGGAGACGATGGAAGAAGAGGAGAAAAAGGAAAAGGGAAGGGGAAGGAGGAACTTCGTGTGACACAGTCAGCTCTTGCTCATGCTTATGGAGGTATACATGAAAGTTCAGAGCCAACGCTTTGCTTCTGAAACATTATCTATTAACGTGGGGAAGTCAGCGGGACTGTATGCCAGTCAGGCTGCTTTCCAGCTTGGATCTGGGTTTTCAGCTGGAAGAAGCTGAGTATCCCTTCCTAGGCTTCTCTTTCCAAAAAAAATTATTTCTTTTTGATACCAGTTAGTAATTCTTAGTGATTAAGTGACAGGCCAGCTCAGCGATCAGTTTCTCAACACTAGTTATGCCTGTTAGCTTTTCCTCTATAAAAGGATACTGAAAAAGAAGCAATTTAGCAGTATGAGTCTGTATCCTTTTTTTGTTTATTGATTTTTTTATTTAAAAGGTTGGAAAAATTAATCATAAGTTTTACTTTAAAGATAAAGGAAAAGCTAAACTGCATTTCTGCCATTTTCCTAATAAGTTATCTATATTAATTTTGGAATTAATTTTCTCTGCTGAGTTGAATGAGTCAGTGTATTAAATCCTTCACAGAGAAATCTTTTTTTACAAAGTATTTTTATAAATAGGCCTAGGCACAAACAACCAATTAGAAAACACATTGCTACTTAATAGTGTCATAATTTTCCAGTTGGCCATAGAAAATGCTAAGACTAGAAGATTTCATACAGTACTTGGTATCCAATGCCGTAAAACTGAAGTGAGACAAACATTTTCAAAGAAAAAGGTTCTCCTTTTTATCAGGTGCAGTGATTAACCACTGAACCAGGCTTCCTGAAAAGTAGTAGAAACTTCCTTAACCTCCTTAAATTAAGGATGGATGCATTTCTGGACAGTGGGCTTGTTCTCTGTCAAACATACCAGTTTGAATGTGGAGGAACTCAAACATTTGGCCGCAGGTTGGAAGACTAGCTAAAGCTAATCTAATAATCCTTTCTGGAGTTGAAGTCTTATTGCTCAACAAGATCTGTGAGCATAACATAAACAGTAAGTAAACAAAACCACCAACAAACATAACATAGAAAACCCATCTTAAAGAAATAGAGCTCCTTGAGCTTTGTTTTCCTTTATAGGTTATTTTTGCAGAAACTGAAGTCAGTTGAAGTGAAAAGAAGTGATTATGTTTACAATCAGAAATACAGCTAATTATAAATACTGTTTAAGTACTATGATTTAGCATGGAAGGTGAGTGAGAACCGTGAATCTTATATTCAAACATCTATTTGCATGGCAATGCTTTTATTCATTTTTATGGCAGAGTTCGACACATAGCCTGTCCAGGAGGATTGTCATTGTACCACAGATCATAAAAACCTCAAGGTTTTCTCCTTGTATTTTCCAGCAATTCCTCTTTATGGCTGCACCTACGTCACAAGCACCAGAATGAAGGACAAAGAGACAAAATGTAGAATTATGCTGAAATGTAACACCACAATAGAAAGATGGTAATGTTTAAACTCTGGTTTCTAAGGCTGTTTCTCTCACTGTTTAATTCTTCCTTGAAAGCTACTTCTGTAGCTCTGATTGCACTTCTCACTCTTTTTTGTGCTTTTTCTGTTTCTCCTATATCTTTTTCAAAGAAACCAGAATTCTTTGGAATATTCAAGATTATACAATGATATAACAACATTGGGGATGCTTCTCTCAATCCGTTTCCTGCTACTTTCTAATGTCTTACTTATTCTTTTGATTTTCCTGAATGAAGAACTGGATTTTTCATAAAATTACCTAAACTGACTCCACAATCTCTTTAAAGACTGATAACTGAGAGCCCTTCATCATATATTTATGTATGTGTATCATATATGCTACAGTTACTTTTCCCTGCACAAATAACTGCAGCTCAGGTGGTGTTACACCTACTGCCCTCATAAGCCTTGCCAACTCCATTCTTCTCCTTCAGTAGTACCACCCCACCCTTGATCTGTGACACCACTGCCAAAGCTATTATACTTGTTCCCCTTGTTCCCATGCTTCAGACAACCATTGTTGGCCTTCATCCCTTGATTTTCCAATCAACTGTACTCATTTCACAGCTGACAATCTCCAGGAGTATTTACTATAATAGCTGTTTGGTTTCATGTTTCTTAAAGGGGGTTGTCACAATTATAGGGGATGTCACATACTGACAATGGAGATTTTGCATCCCCGCATACTGCAAGTGGACATATCTTTATTTTGCTCCCTCAATCTTCAGTTTGACACTACTCTCGGTTGCAAAACATGTCCTTCTTCCAAGGAAGAGGTTAGCATTAGGATAATATTTGATTATAGCCTAAGTTTGTTCTAGATACGCCCTTTTTGACAATTAAATCCAGGAAAAGCAACAGAAGTATTTTAACTGTAAATTTCCTTCTAATTCCAATTTCAAGGGGTCCAACACATGTCTGGGACAGTTAGTCCCAAGATACAACCTTCTCTAGCAATGATTCTTTAATAAGCCCAGGCCCCTCCAAGTCATCATTTGTTAAATGTGGATACTACAAATTCAGCTCACTTTTGAGCAACACTTCTCATGTCTGAGTTTTGTGACAGAAGAATCCTTCAAAGTGCAATGACTAAGTAAGGATGCGCACAGTCAGAGACAGTATGAAGCCTGTCCGGTATGAATTCTATTACTTCAGAGAGAAAAGGGTGATGTAGTCTTATAAAATTCTACCTTTCTTCTGGAAAGATTGAAACTAATTGAGCAATACTTGTACCTCCCTAAGGAAAGGTCAAAGTAAAAAGAATACGGAGTTAACAAGATGATTCAGCAGGCTGGAATCGTATTTCTCTTAACTTGACATTTAGACTGAATTAACATTCTGAACTTACTCAGCAAGCAACAGAGCTCAAAGCAAATCCATTTAGTTTTATATTGAGAAAAGTCCAAAATGTGCCAGGCTGACACAACTAAGCACCTACTGAGTCTTGACAATCCTGGATCATGGATGCACGAGCAGGGCAAAAGAATTTGTTCGCTACTGAATAGTGAAAGTCAACACACCAAAAGAAAACGCTCCCAGAGGTAGCACACAATTAATAAAAGGGCAAGGCCAGACTGCCAACTATAGTTACAAATTTTCTTCATAAAGAGCTTAAAGATTGATACAGAAAGGCCAGGTAGAAACAATGTGAAAGCCAGTTCTTTCAACTTGACATTTAGACTGAATTAATATCCTGAACTTGCTCAGTGAGTGAGAGAAAGAAAAGTATCAGGTAAAGCTTTTAGTGAGTGCTTGCAAGCCATATCAATAGAGAAACTAGAAAGCAGTATCCAGGTGAATTAGTTGAGTGAACTTTCCCAGAGATAGGTGTTTTTAAAGGCCAAGCTCCTACTGAAGGCACTCAAACAGAGCAGGGCGCTACTGGTGTTTAACTAGGGATAGTTAACATCAGAAACTAGTGGCAATGCTCATCCTGTTTTCTGTGAGAGGCTATGGCTTTTATGCAGTGTTTTACAGACTTCTAATTAACCTTTAAACATGTCCAATGGGATTGCTAATAGAAATTGAAAAAAAAATCCATATACTTCAGTGTTTAATAGATAGGGAAAGCCCTGTTCATCATAGGAGTGTTTGCTCAATTATTTTTTTTAATTAATCTTCAGAATATTTATGAATTTCTTTCTCGTCTACTTCTGTGCAGGTTGGTTTTATAAAAACTTTGTTTATATTTAATAGGCCAGCTGTAAGTGGCTGAATGGAAATTTCTCCTCCCATATGTCTAGGGCAGTTTCAGCAAAGTGTTACATTATCAGATAAAATGGATGTTATGGCCTTCTGAAACACAGCAATGTTGTGCCTCTTCTGCCTCATACGTGACTAGAAACAAAACAGTCCAATATTACCGAGGTCCCCTTAGCAAGCACCTTACATGCCTTTCATTATCTGAGAAGCTGTTTAGTTGACAGATCTCCCATTTGAATTTAGATTACTCCTCTTAACACAGTAGGTCTGGAATAAACCCTAAAGGCAGCCCTAGCACATACTCATCTGTGATTAATCCAGCTGCTTAGCAAATGCCAATTGTACTACTTAAAGTCAAACAATCATCCATTCATTGTAAACCCAAATGACTCTACCTCCTCTAGCCAGGGACAGGTATTCATTGTTTTCAGATGCATACAGTGTAGATGTTTTAAAAGATGCTTATGAAAGGAAAGTGAAGCAGTAAAGTGAAGCCTTAGACCCTTAAATCTTAAAAATCAAGCATGAATGTTCATTCTTTTTACTTTCATATCTTGTAATAACAAAGGAAGAATGAATTAAGGTCACAAAGGGGACAGTGGTTAAGTTACAAGGGAAACTATAGAATAGAAAAGTTGAAGAGTCAATGGATTAAGCATTATCTTCTTGAAACAACTTGAGAAATAGAGTAATACTCTTTATGCATATTTCTCCTAAGAAAATACTGTCTACTTACATCTTTTTATTTCCTATCATTTACCTGTCCAGAGGGACAGTGATTTACTGCAGAAGGTTTCCTGAGATTTTTAAGCTGAAGATCTCCCTAATGAAGCAGTTGAAGAGTTCACCCGATGACTGCATTACTAACCAAGATAAATTCAAATAAAATACGTGCCTGATAGGAAGAGATGTAAAACTCTCAACGTGATGTGATAACTCAGTATAATTTCTCCTGGGAAGGTTCAGACAAGTGTTCCTTCAGGGAAGGTGGATCCCTGTTAAAACTTAAGTGTCAGGTGCAAAATGGAAAGTGCCTGGACAGAATCTCTTTTCTTCCAACAGGACCAGATATTTTGAAGATCCAAATGTACATAATTTAAAAAAAAAAAAAATCCTCAGAAGCCTGTACTCTACATACTTGATGAGGACTGTTCTGACTCTGCTGGAAGCTGCTCCCTGTCAGGATACCAGTGTGTTCGCCCCAGACATGCCCGGGTACAGCTACCTGGCCGCTCTGATTCTTCACTGCTGTCAAGGCAATGGCACCGCTCCCTTCCTCCCACTCCAGCCTTGCCCTCTCACCTTATCCCCCCACCGTTCATGCAAAACCTGCATTAATTTTTCAGCCACATGATTGCTCCAGTGTTTAATCCATTGGGTATTGAGTCCTGTAGGATTATCTTCTATCAAGGCTAGTAATTAAAGGCACTCAGAGTATTGCCAATCTGTTTTCATTGACTCAGGTTAATAAAATGCTGCCTTAAATACAAGTCTCTGTGTTTGAAATATTATTAGCCCTGTTTCTGCCATCATTTTTCAGCTTTAAAAGGCCCACTGAAATACGTACAGCCAGCTGCATAGTAAAATACTTGTAAATTGAAGTATGACCCCAGTTTTAACCTACTACAGAATGCAGAAGCTAATTTCCACTGAGTCACTGAGAGACAGCACCAAGTAGTGTGCAAAGCATCAACAATTTAGTAAAGAGGAAGAATTCCATAAAATACCCTGGCTGTTTATTATAATAACAGTGGAAAAAAAACCCAAGTATAGACCAAAAAACCCCCACTCTATAATAATACTGATTTGACTGTATAATAGTGACAGAATGTATAATTAGAACATGGAAATGACTGTGTCTTTTCAACACTTCTTTGCTATAGTGATCAAGCTCAGCAAGCTGAAAGCCAGTATTTGCACCTTCACCCTTGTTAAACCCCAAAAGCAATGAAGTATTATGTGAACATGGGAGCTGCACATCCATTACCAGATCACGTCATGCATACTGAGCAAGGTGGTGAAGATGGAGATGGGGGCTAAAAGGTTTAGGTAGAACCACAGAAACCCTCCTGACATTTTATAAGCAGGCTGTGCTGCAACAACAGAAGTGTTTCATTTGCTAAGAAGCAAATTACAAACCAGTTAGGTTAAAATTACTCCTAGTGTAACATTTTTGCACTAGGAAGCTGATTCACAAAAATGAAAAAATCCTCTGGGAACATGCAAATTTGAGACATTTCTGGTGGCACCCAAGTTTCCCAGGGCTTCTCTCTTGTTCCTTGACAATATGCCTGACACAGATCTAAAATGCCTGGTCTTTGTATCAGGAATAGCGTGGCCAGCAAGATGAAGGAAATGATTGTCCCCCTACACATGGTATTGGTGAGGCCACACCTCGAGTGCTGGGTTCAGTTTTGGGCCCCTCACCACAAGGAGGACACTGAGGCGCTGGAGTGTGTGCAAAGACGGACAACGAAGCTGTTGAAAAGTCTGGAGGGCAAGTCCTTATGAGAAGCAGCTGAGGGAACTGGGGCTGCTTAGCCTAGAGAAAAGAAGGCTGAGGAGACATCTCTTCACTCTCTACAGCTGCCTGAAAGGAGGTTGTAATGAAGTGGGTGTCACTCTTTTCTCCCAAGTAACAAGTGATAGGGCAAGAGAAAATGACCTCAAGTGGTGTAAGAGTGGGCACGGAGAGTCAGACTGGATATTTAGGAAAAAATTCTTCACTGGAAGGGTTATAAAGAATTGGAATAGGCTGCTCAGGTAAGTTGTTGAGTCACCATCCCTGAAGGTATTTAAAGGACATGTAGAAATGGTGCTTAGAGACATGGCTTAGATGGACTAGGCGCTGTTAGGTTTACAGTTGGACTCAGTTTTCTCAAAGGTTTTTTCCAACCTAAATGGTTCTACGATTCTGTGATTTAATCTGTTATATTCATATTACACTTGGGTTTGCTCCACTGAAAATAAATGTAGGTTTCAGAGAGGAAGCATACACACCCCCTTTAAATTACCATACCTTGAGCGCTCAAGATTTTCACCAGTGAAAGGAAGAAGGAAGAGCTTAAACAAGGAACCAAAGAATGGTAACAGCCATTATGAACAGCTGTGGCCAAATCCTACAGCTGCAAGTCGCATACTACTAACTTGGAGGTTTCCTCCAGCAGGAAAAAGTCAGAACTATGGTTTGGGCTGTGACTGAAGGCTTTGCTATATGCATTATGGTTTCCGTGCAGTGAACCAAAGCCTTCCACTTTGACTTGCCATTCGGACAGTAGTGGCAGGGGACTGGCATAAGGATGCTCACACAGTAGTTAATGTGGTATCAAGAGCGTGGTGTTCACCAGAGAAGGAAGCCCTTGGGCATTGCACATTTGTTCTTTGGTTTTTTTACTGCCTAGAAGCATCCCTTTGCAGATACAGCCTTAGAAGTGGTGTTTCTCTGAGGTACAATGCCACAGTGCTACAGTACAGCAGTTCATTTTGCTCCAAGACTTCTGCCTGCAGTCACAGCTTGGTCTCTTGAGTGGAGTTAAACTAAAAGACAGTAAGTAAGTGTGGCTCAGTTCTCAGTGCTGCAATGCAAGTACACAAAAACACGTTCTTTACCCTGGAGAATACTCTCCTGTATATTTAACCTTTTGATTTTATAACTGGTCAGCAAACCAAAAAAAAAAAACCTTACACTTTTACCTATGGGGAAAAAATGTTTAATAAACCACTGTCCAAACTGAGACACCATGAGTGCTCAGTATTTGTGTTCACCATTTGCAGTAAATTGAAAGACTTGTGAGACTGCAGCCTATTCTTCATGGATATAATGTATCGAGAGATTAAAGCATCAGATCTTAAATTTCCATTAGCTTGTTATTAAAGATTGTGACAGGCTTATTTCCTCCCTAGTTTATCTGAAGAATAAAAAATGGCAAACTCAATAAAATCCTATTTTCTGACCAGCCATTAACTTGATTTACAATGAATTTGTACAGTGCCTGATTTATGCCAACATTGTATCACTGCTTCTCGGCAAAATACAAACAATTAACTAATGATTTATGCTTATGTAAGAATAAGGGAAAGAATATCATAATCTTTTCTCATGCTTGTTTCCCTCCCAACATGCTGAGATCTCAAAAAATGAAGTCTAATCTAGTCACATGTACTTCAAGAGTCAGTTGATGCTTTTTAATTAGAAATACAGAGATCAACCCTGACTGACCACACTCGTCACCCATGAGTTAAGACATTTGCCTATGCAAGACCTGACATCGGCTGACATCTCTAAACACCTTGAAAGGTATTTTACATTGGATTGACTCACCATACTTTTATTCTCCTAAAAGCTAAGAAGCTGAAATTACAAGCCTCACAACTATACACAAAGAAAAACTGTTAGCTATCTCCTCTATTTCTTGACATTTCACGGGGTTTCACATTTTTCTTTACCATTACAATAAACATTGGATTTTGTGCCTTGGGGCAGACTCCTTCAACAAAAAACTGGTATGAATGTAGTGCACATAACTGAAATATTTTTACAGTTGAATGCAGTGAACCCCAAAATCAATGCTATATTTATAGTGTTTCTATGACAGCTACGTAACTGCCTTTTCACCTCCTGGGCAAACCCTAATAGTTACAAAGGAACAGAAGAATAAGTTAGCCCTTTCAAAATTAAGTGTGCTCATAAATCTTCCTCTGAGCTAATCAAAGCAACTTTTCACTTCAGCAGGCTTCTCATTTAAAAAATAATAATAATAAGCAACTAACAGGAATAATCAGTACTTGCTTTGTTGTAATATCCTTGAATAGAAATGTAACAATAGAACTGTCTGAAACGTGAAGTGCTGACATCTGAAAATTGCTTACAAAAATGAAAACAGGAGTTTTTAAAATCCTCATGAAATGAATGGCAAAATTCAGTGTCAAAACTTGTATTATGATGTGGCATTAAATAACAATGACATAATGGCATAATCATGTAACTATCATACCATTTTTTTAAAAAATCATTGAAAATGGGGACTATTTTTGTAAAAAGAAATTATTGATACACTGTATGCTCTTTTCAAGATTAAAATCTTTCCTTGTTTTGTTTTAATACAACAATTCACTTCTTTTAATGTGACTTATCTTACATTTCTGCAGCTAACGGAAGTTGTAACTTTACAAAACATCTTCCTGAACTTTATTTTCTTTCTCTATTAACTACAGAGGGAATGTAGACCAAAAAAAATGGACTACCTAGATACCAAAAATGCCTTAAATTCTCAGAGTTCTTAATATTACATGATTTCCTTCTAAAGAGTAAGAATAGGTGGAACATTGGAAAATCTGGGTTTTTTCTAGGATTAAAAGGAAGCAATTTGAGTCATGGTCCGTGAAAGATGACAGTGGTTACAAAAAATAGAAAAATTTTAAACAGAAAAAGAGTTAATAAGCTAAGAAGTTCATAGTTATGTAAGACCATTTACATATTTTAACTCAATTCTAACCAAAATTATGTATTCAACATAATTAATTGACTTCTCATGAACAGGTTAGAAAAAAGTTTTTTACCTTTTTTTCAAGTGTTCCATGACATTTTTTAAAATAATTTTCAAAATAGCAGTCCCAGATCTCACCTAGCCTACAGGAATCTGAGAAGTTTCATCATGACAGAAGCCAAGAAAAGCTGAGAATAACCAGACCTTCAAAGAACCGATCACTGATACATACTACATGCAGCCCAGTGGATTTCAGTGCTCCTCTTCTTTGAAACAAGAAAAATAGTCAGCTGCTTTGCTTTTCTATTAAAAAATTATCTAGAAATTCAGAGAAAACATATAGGAACGTCACTTGCTCTCATAATTTAAAGCCCATCCTTCTATCAAAAATCCCAAATCGAACAATGAAACCGTATCTACTGAACGTTGTTATTACAGAACGTTTGTGCTACCACAGAATCCAAAAAATGGCCTGTTACCAGCTTTGCGTTTAGCTGTGCAGTGGCTTGAACATGCAGAATTTGGCAAAGGTCAAACAACTGCCCAGTAAGCAAATGCTTAATAATGACTGCTGTGTGCCATTTGAAGGCTGTACAGAAAAGCTGGAAATATTGCATTTTCTTGGTGATACTGGTTATAAGCCATACGCTTACATTACTTCGTAACATTTGATAATCCAGCAGTCCCCTTTCACTACATTTTGCTAAGACTTATTCCAATTCTCTCAGCCTAACACGACACTTATATTTCAATTAAGTTCCCACATCCTCATGATGTTGTGACACAAAACATCTATCCCCATTCATATGCAAATTGATTCTCTTTTTGCTTGTGAATTATATGTAATTATTATATATTTCACACAAGGTTTCAAAAGGAAATGCATTTGTCATTCTTCCTCTGTACCACCAGAAGCTAGGTCAGAAAGTATACAAGACAACCCAAAGGGAAGAAATAAAATTTAAGAGCACAGAGTAAAATATCACAAGATATGGTTGTCTAATGGGCAGAGCTGACTGTATGAGAACAGATGCAGTTAGGGACAAACATACATGAAATTAAATAAAGTCTCAAATGTACTTAATTACATTTGAAACAGATGAACTGCAGGAACTAAAGGATTAGATCTACATCATCTTCACCTGAATGACATTTCTTAGGACTTCTTTGTTCTTTTAAAATCCCAGACATATTTTTGGAGCTCTGCTTCTAAAAGAAGGCCTATGACTACAAATCTGTTTTTGTTTAGGGCTTTTAGAAGATAGAGTCAATGGTACATAATTGCTTTATCAGTTTTCTCAATATAAGTCATAACTTCAGTGCTGTCAAAGATAAAAGATAAAGTTTCAGAAAATTGAGTTTCTCTATAAATAGACATGTGAATTATATGAAGGAATAATGGAACAATTATTACTTTTCCATCCTACTCTTTGTATTATGCGAAGATAACTTCTTTTCAGTTTAAATCATCGAGAATTCTGCCCTAATGTGCTGTCTTCCTACAAACAATCATTTCCAAATGAGCTGCAGAACTGGAAACAGTCACAGAAGCAATCCTTCTACTTTATAATCCTTTCCTGAATACTTTAATGGACATTGCTTTTACAGCTATTTTTAACTGTTCCAAATAATACAGATATAAAGCAGGACTAAAGAACTGGAAGTCATAAAAATCTACATCTCTCCTTTCCTTTTCTCTCAGACTTTCTTTGTGGGCATGGGAGATTTCAAAACCACCACTGTAATTTCTATCCAATGTTTAAAAATATACTAGAGTTAAAATAGCACCACACAGATTTCAAAATCAGTTTCTTCAGGTTTATAATTGAATCACAATTTTACTCTGGAGCATTACTTCTTAAATAAGAGACAGAAGTATTTTTCCTCCACTAAATCTGATGATTTGAAGTCTGGAACAGGAGTAAAAGACAGAGGATTAGGCAGCTCTCTGTGGTTTAACCCTGACTGCTACTGTTCCCCTACAGGGTGTCAAGACTCAGTAAGGTTGAGGGGATGGGATAAAAACAGGTGATTCGGTTCTCCTATGACTCATGGAAGTCAGAAATCATATGATACTTTTCAAAAGAAACAACAAAAAACGCTGTAAAAGGAAACAGGTAATTCCACTACCTGAACCCTCATTATGGTCACTAGTTAAACGAGCAGTTTATGAGGAATTAAGCATTAGTAGCTTTGTCATATGTGGAGATAAATTCTTCTCAGTTTAAATCCTTGAAAATTCGGCCCTAATTAAGCATTAGTAGCTTAATTCCTCTCCACAGAGTAGAGAACAAGGCATAGTGGTAAGGCCAACTTCTTTTTCATATGGGCTGCTCTTAAAATTGTCACTGAATAGTTTTTCTTTTTTTTTTTTTTTTTTCTTTTGTCAAAAATCAAAAACAAAGTTGGTTTGGGGTAATGATGCTAAAAGCGTAATAAACTGTTTTCCATCTCTACTTTTTCCTCACTCTTCCCAAGTAACAAGAAAAAATCCAATACATTAGTATTATTAAGTCAGATCACAGGTTCAGGTACTCCAGGACCCCATGAGACAGCATGACTGCTGGCCCTATGCCCATTTTAACATACAGTCTGTTGCACTGAGCAAGAAAAGCATGCTCAGATGTGTATTACACTCTGTGTTTAAGACTTTGTGCGCTGTTTACAATCCTTTTTATTGTTTTCCGAGTCCCAGCTACACTCCATACAAGAGTTGCTGAGCTTTGTTCAGGCACAATGTCTGGCAATAAGATGAGCCAAGATGCGAGTCTCCACAAAATCAATCCAAAAACTTTTCTTGTAATAATATTCTGGGACTTTTCTTGTCCTTAGGCGGGATTTCTGTGTGCAAGTGGGAGATAATGCAGACTGAAGAGATCTCTTTCAGAAGTCTTACTAATTTTCATTAGGCTCATTCACATGAGTTCTCTGGGCCCCTCAGTGGAGGATTTTAATCATATTGTGCCTTCTGCACTACAGTGATCGCAATGCTAATCTCTGTAATTCCACATTTGGGAGTCCACTTTTCAAAGTGTAAACAACTGACATTGACTTTATAAGGAACATTTTTCCAGAGGGAATGCAATGGTAGAGTCATAGAGAAACATCATAAGCCAAAAACTGAAACATCCCACCCCACACACCTAATTGTGCTACAAGAAATAAATAATTCTCAGCTTCCTTCTCTTGTTCTGTAGAAAGTTCATGAATAAAATACATGTGAAAAATATTTTGTGAAGGAGAAAACTTTGGCCCCTTCTACTTACAAGTATCAGACTCTTAATCTCTAAAGGAAAACTTATAGAAGAAATCGAATTTATGCATTTGCAGAAATGAAAAAGTAAGTTTCATACAACCAGGCAACAATCAGCATGAGTGAAAACTTTCACTCAGAGAGAAGAAAAATTTAATAAAATATTTGTGTTTCTCTATGTCTTAAAATTTGCCAAGCTCCCTTATAGCTTCTGACACCACATTTTTTTCTTTGGCTTTCCACTTTGAGTATTATTTTGCTTAGCATCTCTGAAATGGTCTTGCTGTTCAGTTAGTATTTCCCTCCTCTGAGTGAGCTGTACATGGACGGCTGCAAAGATCATCCATAGAACCAAACTCAACCTTCCAGAAAAAGCCATTCTTGAAAAGAATATATACCTTTAAAAGAAATAACTTGAGCAATTCCTAAGAGTCTTTGAGCCTGATAAATATCAAGAGCTCTGAGATAATAATACAATCATGCTGCAATACTGTTTCATGGCATTTGCTCTTAACATTAGTCATACAAGGATGCTATTGACTTGTAATTCCTTGAAAAGATGATATTTTATAAAACCTGTATTACTTAAATCCTTGTGTCTTTTACCATTACACAGATTGCAGATGACTTCATAGGATCTATTAGTGCCTTAAGTCGCAGAATGCTACCTCACTTGAATAAATTTAGAGAAGAAACAGAGAAAAGCAGACCTATAATTACTGCCCCTGCAAAGAGAAAATGCAGGCTTTGTTCCAATTCTTGCATTAACTATCCAAAATCTAGCAAGATATTTCTTCCACCTAAATGAATTTACACTGCAGCATTAATAATGGCATAACTCTTGATCTCAGAATGTAATACCATTAAAGCTACAATGCTCTAACATATAAACTTCTACATTTCTTGAAAAAATATGAAATGTATATTTCAGAAAATGTAGCAAGCAGCTGAAGCTCAGATACTGAATTTATTATGTTTGCAATGTCCCACATTTCATTTAATGTATATCACAGAGAGTCACAGAAGGACTTTAACCTATGAAGCCAGAATATTGCAAGATAATGAATTTTTTTCCCACACCAGGAAGTAACAGCACCACAATGGATGTAGTAACCTCTCTTAACTTTTTTTATTACCTTAGCTACTCTTTATAGTTTTATGTAAGTACTACAGTATTTTTTTGCATATTGCTTATCTCTTTCTCCAATTTGAAACATGACATACCTTAGCATTTCATATCTATCCTGTTTATTACAGACTAGTTAGAGGACCTCAGACCAAAGGGAAAAAGTCTGTATTTCAGTGACCGTGTCACGATATGTTCTCTGAAATTCACATATATGTCCCAGGAAATTTATGAAATGCAAGATTTCAGGGTTGTGGTGCTGGAGACAGTTTCTGGTATATCACAGACAGCTGAGAACTGATGATTTTTCTGAATGAGACTCTTTTCGCTGAAATATAAGGAAATACTTTACAAACACTAGGAAAGCATTTAGAAGTTTTGTTTAAAATGTAGTGTTTAGCTACTCAAGACTTCATAAATGCTCAGGCAGCTGTTATGACCCTCAGTCATAACCACTTTAGAAGGGAGATAGGATCTAATCTTCACTGGAGTTTCCGTGCATTTAATAAGCATTAGTTCCCTAAGACCTGTCCTCCAACAGGTCATGCAAGGTCAAGTCTGGTTCTTTTTCACATCCACCATCTACAAAATTCCTCGGGCTGCTCTAATCTCAGTGCCCCAGGTGCTTTCTGATCACTCTGGAAAGCACACAGAGGAGAGAGGATTGTGGAGAATGCTATTCCTTCTCCTGTTTTTTTTCTCTGGATGGTCAATTAATTTATTAACCTAGCCTTCCACCCAGTCTACCCAGCCTTTGCGTTAAATACAAAATGGCTATGGAGTGCACATATCTTTTCTATGATACTTCGTTCCCTCAGCATGTTTGCCACAACTTCTTAGGATCCATCAGACAGATAGCTGAGATTACTACTACTTTTAATACAACTGGATTGAAAAAAAAAAAAAAAATAACTCAAGTCTACATTTAGAACTAGGAGCTAAAGCACACGCTATGGAAGTTTCATGCATACCAGAATTTTTACGTTGTGGGTGACAATACGGCTCTTGTCAGGAAGGGCAATGAGGGCTGAAGGAAAGAAGAGACAAAAATTCAAGAAAATTGTATATCTTCTGCATATGATTAGTAGCACATATTCCAAGATTCTGCTCCTTTCTTTAAGGTGATGGCAAGGGATACTGCTGCTCAGGGACCGGATACGATCTGCAGCTCCACTTTCATGTTTTACAATCAAAGGAAATTATTATCCATATTACTATTGCAGAGCATTAAGAGGAGTACTAACGTGTGACTCATCAAAGGGATTTTACTGGCACACTCAGCACTCAACCAGGAAAAGCTTTTCCATTTGGGCTTCAAGACTTCCCAGAGTTTTGTCACATCATGTGAAATGAACACAACCACATTTCCTTATGACTAATCAAAAGTAAACTACATCCAATGTAACTCTGTGCAAGAGCCTCTATTCAGAGATTTATTATCTGTGCATTTTTTACCGTTTAACCTTTAGTTAATTCAACTGAACATTTTAGAGAACTGCTTTTTAGAGATCATGAATACACTTGTTCCTTTCTTGTTATTCATTATTAAACCATTTCATTTAACTGTTCCAAGAGTATTCAGACTTCACAATACCACATCCCTGGCAGAGCTCTTTCAAACATTCATTGTGGAATATCTGCAGTACACCTTAAACCAGTCAGAGGAGCACTGTAGCAGCAGTAGTATTAGTGGTGGCGGTTGTAGTATTATTTAAGGATACCTTTAAATGTAGCCTAGAATCACAATGAGAAGTTGATCTTTGGGATAATTCTGCAAATTGCAGTAGAATTACATTACTGTAGAGTTAGGTCTCCACAGATTAAGAAGCAGAATTTATTAAAATATCACCATCCAAAACCTTGAAGAAATATTTTCATGGATATCATATTTATAGACAGGTAGAGACATGTGCTGGCTTCATTACAAACACAACCTTCAGCTAGATATGCTGGTTTTCATAGAGCAGTATTTCTAAACCACAAAATCAGTATCTATATGCACGTACGTTATTTGGTTGTTCTGACTGGAGCTTCAGGAGAATGACAAAACTTGAAGATCTCCCGTAACTTTCTTGAGGGCTTTCTATGGCCTCTTTAATTTTATTTTGCTCTGTTGTTTTGCTCTCTATCATTGGCACTTTCAAATTTGATATAAGCACAACACATGCCTCGTAGCAGTTGGCACATAGCTGCTTACCTGTTTAACAGCGTAAAGAAGCCGACCGTAGCAATACATCATGACCATTACAGGGATGACCAAGCAGAATACGAAGAGACAGATGATATAGGATGTAGACTCAGCGGATTCCGAGGACCAGCGTACCGAACAGCTTGTACCTGCACCTTCCACTCCATAACTGCTCCAACCAATCAGAGGTGGCACAGTCCAGATCAGGGAATAAATCCATGAACCTCCGACTGCCAGCAATGCCTTCCGGTAGTCAGCGCTGCGCTTGTTGCACAGGGTGAGAGTGTTGTAGCGTTCATAGGACAGGACAGCCAGGGAAATGAGGGAAACAATGCCTGCAATGAACAAAGGAATTTCAATGCTCACTTTCATTATTTTGCATGGTACCCATTTTAAAACCCAAGAAATGAGATGTTTTTCTGATTATTAGATACTCGAAGCAACAGTGAAAACTATTTCCATTATTCTCTGTGTTTAAATCCTCATTGAACCTGGTTGCTCTGTCCATCATGTCAAATTTTGTTTAGCTCTTATTTATCTTATATTGGCCCACTTTCATACTTGAGAGCTAGTCCTCTTCTAGGCAGGTTTTCAGATTTAGCTGTTTCGTATTTCTCAGAAATCCATTTTCTGCATGAACTAATAAAATAGCAAAAGATTCCCTTGCCAAGGCATTTTCAATTTTTAATATCCATGAGCATTTTCAAATATTGCATTGATTTTTATACATGCGAAATGCTTTATATTGGAGATTGGGAGCCCCAGAATGAAAGAAGCTTTTGCATTTCTGCCCCATTAGCTAGATAGCTCTTCAGTTCTAACCACTCACATATGCAAACAGAAGACAACCTTTGGCATAACTGTGATATGGCAGGCTATGTCTTTATTTATATATATACATCACATAATCAAGTTAAAAAGTGACTTAGGTTAATATTGAGCCCATCTTACAGTGGGTTGTAGGACATTTCCACTCTTTTCCAAGGTTTGGAGTCCCAACTTCCCTTACAAATCTTTATGAATTAGCACAGCAGGTTCTTAGTCATGACTCAATGGGAGATTTTTGCTGTTTCTTATGTTTCTGCTCTCCTTGAAGCTTCCTTACTGGTTTTGGTGACACAATACTGGATACCAGTTCCCAGGATATATGACAAAAGGAATTGTTGGAAGAAATGTTACACCACCTTTCCCCAAGGTTTCCAGACCCCTTCTTTCAATCGTGTAAGATGAAAAACCTGAATAGACCTATGTCTGTGCAGCTCTTTCCAGGAATTTTTTTTTCCTTGATCCTTGCCATTAGTAACAGCCAACTATACAGTAGCATTAAGATACAGCCTGCCAAAATTCTCTGATTATGAGTGGTACTTAGTTCCAGCAAATCTGACAACAGAAAATGTGATCTTCAGAGGAGTTTAACACATTTTTCCCCATTGAACTATCACCTTCTCCTGAGGCTCCTTCCAAAGGACCCAGAGGGAATGCAAGCATTGCTGCTGCAATAGGATGTCTTATTTCTCAGGGGAAGAGAAGGCAAAAGGGCATGAAGAGAAGGCAACTTTTTATGAAGAAAACATCTTTCTTATTAGAAGAGCGCACTAAATTATTTTCTGTATATTATTGGGAGGTTAGACCTAAAAAGTAGTAGGTGTAAAAAGACACAGTTCTGCTAAATTAAATTGAATTACGTAGTTTAAAAGCATAACTTTAAACCTAGTTTAAGGCTAGACTATTCCAGAGGCAGTGGAGACTTTCTGATCGTCCCTCATCTAATCTGATTTCCTACACAACACAGCTTTTGAAAGCCCATGGCCCTACCATCCGCATTAAACACTATCTCAATATAGGAAAAATATAGTGGGTTCTGAATTAAAGAGTCAAGAACAAAGAATCTTCTGCTCTTTTCTCGCTTCCAGCCCACACTTATTTACCTTCACTCTCTCAGCACTGCCTCTTTCCATGCTTTTATCTGCTTGACTAAAGAGCTTCTTGCTATGAAAAACATTTAGCTCACATAAGTTACCTAAGGCAAAAATCCAGATTTATATTTGAAACTTAGGCCTTAATAAGGTGATACAGATCTATTTCTGCATTTTAGATTAGACTATCCTGGAGTAACAATTGTCTCAGGAACAAGAAATCTCTCCCTTCCCAGCTGAGTGCTCTATTCTTGTTCTACCTCTGATGGCAAAAGAGGGCACAATGTCCCTATTTTGAAGCAACAGCAGGTGAGAAATACCTTAATTGAGAATATCCTACTGTCCTGTGGGTGCAGTGTTGCCTAGAAAACCGAGATTGCATGTTCAAACTTCTCTAGCTCAGGGTTCTTTGCTGGTTTAGCCATTGGGCTCTTAGGACAAGTCCGGCTGCCATCTCTGCCTGCTTGTCCCTGCAGCTGTGCTGCTGATTGGCATCTACTTATAGTTTTGTAAGTGAATGCTGTAAATTATGACACCTCCTCACACTTTTGCCTGTCATCTAATACAAGAAAGATGCTCAGCTCTTCTTATGCTGGTGTTTATGGTGGACAGCTTTATGGAGTGGCCAGGAATGCAGGATTTCTTGCTTTGAGCCAAAGAGTTCTGTCTTTAACTTGCACAGAATTAAAGCTCAGTTATTAAATTAGGACCACAGCAATGTCAGTAAAGAATAAATCAAATATTAGCAATCAGACAACACCAGAAAAGCTTCCTTTAAATTATAGCAAACAATCTTTCTTCTCTGCACAGAAGATTGGAGACTTAAATACACATCTTGGCAGGAGCTATTTCATCATTATTCACCTTTTATTATTGAGTTCCACTGATGTGACAGTAACTACATTTTTCTCTGGAGGACAAGAACTGTGATATATGGAATCCCAAACCATAGAAGTTCAGAAAAAAATCATTATTTTTCTTTTTCTCACAGTAAGACATTAAGGTCTGTGCTATACCCAAAGTTTTTAATAGCACTGAAATTAACACCACCGTGCATTGATTTCAAATGCATTCAAAGCAATAAGTGAAAAAAAGGGGAAAGCACTGAAGGGTAAGTTCATAAGAAATATTAAAAGAATTCAATGGGGCTCATGTGGTTAAAATATACTAAACCAGTCTAACTATTTAGAATAATTATGAATACTTGGAAAGAATAAAACTGGTGCTCTGAAATTAAAAGGCATGAAAAAAAAAATTAAACTTCTTTTCCAACAGTGAGATATACTCAATTGAATTGGCTGCAAGTAATGAAAACACCTATTATGTGGATGAGGAAGAAACAGAAACAGAGGCTACAGCAACACTTTCGCAGCCTACTTAGTGTGACCTTATGCAGAGTACATAAAGTCAAAAGATGTGCCTCGACCCAGTATGCTGCAACACTGCAGCTCCGTCCAACCTTGTGAGTGAAGGGCTTTTCACCCTAAGGTGGAAGTCAAGATTGGACAAAACCAACATACGATACACATCGAGAAATAACTTTATTCCAATATTGTGGTAGATTATCAGCTCCAATGTCTCTGTTGCTAAGAACGTCCTCATCTTATTAATTTTAAAAAGTAATTTTTAAAAATCTCACTCCTTTATCAGTTCAGTAGCTGAATCCAGGGAAGATACCACTATCATTTGATCAGTTACAGTGGATACACAGGCCTAATTTCTTGAACTGAAATAACATAATTTCATAACAAATGCAAAACCAGGTTTTGTGTTCAGTATTTAGTTTGACATTGGATGGAAGTCAAAAACAGGGATCAGGTGTGCAACAGTGAATAAGCTGCCAGCAAAAACCTGACGATTGCCTGATTACTTTGTCCTTTACGTGTCTTTCAATAACACCCAATATCATCCTCTCCAGAATTTTTCAGGTACTGAGGCTAGACTAGCAAGTCTGTAGTTTCCTTGGTCTTTCCTCATGCAGTTCTTGTAATCTAGTTTGGATAAATTAGAATAAAGCTTCTCATTTTTTATCGTGCCTCCTATTTTTGTATACCAGAGTTTTAATAATGTCATATGCCTTTAATTGTTGTGGCCTTTGCCAGAAATCCTGCAGTTAACCGCTATTCTATTTCACACCCTATCTGTTGCAGACATAGCAATTCATGAGAATCTCAGTTTTAAAACCAAAAGCGATCAAATACTTTACAGCTGAAGAAGACTTGAATGTAATCACCATAGTCTTAATAACCAGACAACAAATAAAAAAAAATTAATTCAGGATATAAAAATAAGAAAATAATTATAATTTTAAAGCTAATAACTGTGTTTTATGCCAACATTTCATTCTTATTTTGCAGTAACATTTATGACTCTGTAGACTGCATATATTAAATTCAAATGAGCAATGTTTTCTAAAATTGCAACAAAATTAAGTTCAAGAATTGCAAATATAAATAGCATTTGTCTCCAAAAAATATTTAGGGCCTCAAGCTGTGACCTAGCCAAATAACTCCACAGGAATCAAGCACAGTGAGAAATGTGATTTGTTCCCCCATCATTTCATGCACATACGGGAACAAAACTCAGGTTCTCACTGAACAGTACTGAAAGGTGACATAAAAATCCACTGCTGACTGCATTACAGAACAAATAATTATTCAGAAATTAACCATGGAAATAAGTGACTTTGAGACAAGCTGGGTCTGAGGCATAATCCTATCTACGCAGCAATTAGTTGCAGTGAGTAGAGGGCAAGAAATTCAATTTCAAGTCATAAACTAGGACAGGCATCCATTTATAGGGCTATCATCCGAGAGATTATTTATTATTTACTTCTATTTAAAGATCTGTACATTTCTTCCTGCTAGCACAGCACAGAGTATAATGTGAACGACACAGCAAGTCATTATGCTTTGTTCTTGCGGGCCTCAACTAAGAGCATTACATTTTTGTATCAGTTTTTGGTGTTTTATGCTGCTCACTGATGTAGTAATTGGAAACAGCACGCAGCTTGCCAATGATCTGCAACTTATGAAAAACTGAAAATCCCACAGATTCAGCCTAAACTGGATAAATGTTTTGACTAATAACTTATGTGTATTTGCCCTATTAAAGCTCCTGAAGTTCATTATCCCACATCAGGCACAGAGTTCTGGAACATCACTGTTGCGTGACTGCCCTGTATTCTGGTTATCAAGAACCAGGGCCAATGAAAAGAAGACACAGGTAACCTTGGGCACACTGAGCTCGGAGAAATGCAACAATCCCTTCTTTGACAAGACATTAATGGAGTAAAACTAAATCAAAGTGCTCACAAAAGATCAAGCTTATTTCATCGCACTCACTCTCTACACAGGTGGATTTTACCCACTTACAGATGTTCTCTCATAGCTTTCATTACCCACACTCTTATACTCGCAAGCCCACAAGCACAAAAGTCCGTGCTCAGGAGGTCTGTCCAAGATCTCTTTTGTGCAACAAGGAGAACAAGGGACTCCAGCTCTTAGTTCATTAAACCTCTGGCTTACAGGAACTCTCTGACAACAAACTGGGGTTTGGATAGAGCTTTTATACCCTTCAGGAGACCACTGCCATTATGAAGTGATTGCTCACGAATCCCATCCATGTGAACCTTGGTACATCTCAGGCAAGGCTGCTGCTCCATGTTTGCACTTCCTCATCTGCGGAGTAAATTTATCTGGAACATACTCACCTGTACGGACACCATCTCTCTTATGGTGAGCTACCAAGGACAAAAATGGCAGGTGGAACATGCTGTACCCGTGATGCCATGCTCCTCTCAGTGGGATGCAGGATCCTCTACCAGTGAGGATCTTCAGACTTGCCCAAGTTAACATGTGCTATGTTTTACTGCTGGGAACAGCATTCTTCATTACCTGCACAGGCTGTTCAGTTGTTCTTCCGTGGTTTCTTCCAGTGTTTAGCCTGTTTCCCTTCACACATCGGCCATACCAACCTCAGTAACTCCACGGCAAGTCTCTACACTTCCAGGTGCCACTGCAGGCCACAGCCAGGCCAAATCCATCCATCTGCCAGGACTGAGCAAAGGTGAGAATCAGTTTCGAGGCTTGTGCAAGCCAGAGAACCAGAGCCATTTGGCCACGCTGCTGTTGAGACTGAAGGCACGATGGAGGCAGCTGAGCATCAGACTATCTGCCATCCACACACAACACGCAGATGTTGAGTCAAGGGGATAGGAAGTGCTGGAGTTCCCACATGCCATTTACAGACCCTGTGCTAACCATAGATGGACCTGCCAACAGTGGAAGTTAAACAACTGCAACTCCAGCCACAGCCACTTAAACGTGTTGCTGAAGGAAGAAAAACCAGTGGTTTCATACATTTACAAGACTCCATACATATATGTGCGTGTATGTAACACCTATTCCTATGAAGCAGCTTTGACATAAATCCTGATAAGGACATTGTGCACCTGGAAGTGTGAGAGGAGCATGAACCAGCAGCTAGCGGTGTGGGACCCAAATGGTATCTCCTGCACCTCTCCTTTTGAAGCCATACACTGATGAACAGCAAATTCAGAGAGACAGCAAGCGATAATGATCACAGTACTGTAAGGACACTTGCAGGGATGGAAAACGTGTGCTCTGGTCTCCACTTAGAAATGTTGTGTTGGTAAATACCTGACATGAACAGCAGGTAGGTTTCTCAGAAATGTGATGTGTCCTAACACAGCTTCATTCCTTCCCTCTACACCCTCAGGTTTCAGCTGCTTAATCTACTGCTCCGTTAGCTGCAGAATATGCTAAAATGCTCTGTAGCACTATGAGACAGAGACAAGACATAAAAGGAAGTAAAGATTTTGTGACTAAATGCACCCCAGGTTGGGAATACTCAGGAATCCTGTGCAGAGGTATTCTGCTGTTTCTTCTGGCTGATGTCTTTCATCATTACTTGCCCAGGGACTTAGAAGTAAGCACAGAGCAACAGCACAGCAGTAAGAAACATTCCTCTTCAAATGAAGGTTCTTACTACCTCAGTTCTAAGGTTTCAAGTTTAATTCCAAGGTGTGCTACCAAATGGTATTACATAATACGTTATTGAGTTGTACAAAACTAGTTTGATCAATGACTCAGTGCTGTTTCAAGGGAAATAACTTTTCTGAATTTAAATGAGAACATTTCTATTAGTTCTCTACAGAAATAAAACCCTCCACACATGGAAATGAAACATAAACAATTTAAGCAACTTGAAAGGCATGACCTTTTCAATGTATTTGCACTTCTATCTCTCCTCAGAAGCCTTTCTGAAAACATATCCCAGTATCATCCCTCAGAGACTATGCATGAAATACAATTTGTAGGTCTAGCATTTAGAAAAGAAGTTTGGAAGCAGCAACAGGGAAAAAGCTCTCTTTCTTACGGTATCTTAATCTTCAGATGAAATTCTGTCAGCTCTGAGCCAAAGTACCTTACCTAAAACCTGACATAGCATTGGAGACTTGATGAGAGTATCACAGTATCGCAGTATCGTAAGGTTGGAAGAGACCTTTGAGCATCAGACCATCTGCCATCCACACAACCTATGGCCCAACACCTACACCTACTTGTCCGTTAAACCATGTCACTAACTGCCTCATCCAATCTTTCCTTAAACACCTCCAGGGACGGTGACTCCACCACCTCCCCGGGCAGAGCATTCCAATGGCCAATAACCCTCTCAGTGAAGAACTTCTTCCTAATGTCAAGCCTAAACCTCCCCTGGCGAAGCTTGAGACTGTGTCCTCTTGTTCTGTCACCGGTCCCCTGAGAGAAGAGTCCCACTCCTGTCTCACTACAGCCTCCCTTCAGGTAGTTGTAGAGGGCAATAAGGCCCCCCCTGAGCC
The DNA here is from genome assembly GCA_013389885.1 of Geococcyx californianus. Lineage (NCBI taxonomy): Eukaryota > Metazoa > Chordata > Aves > Cuculiformes > Neomorphidae > Geococcyx > Geococcyx californianus. The sequence continues at coordinate 30,014 of VWPV01021630.1, forward strand.
TCCTCTTCTCCAGGCTAAACAACCCCAGCTCCCTCAGTGTAACTGGAGCAATCCATTCTATCAGGAGCTTAGTTTCCATTTTTAATATACCAGTTAATGTTAACAAGCCCAATTAATGGGCTTTGCTTACCTTAAAGATCACAGCATTTCTTCCACAAAAAGACAATAATTTCCACTACAGCAGTTGCTGCTATCAGAGACTCTCTTGGAGGCAAGGAAGTGAGAATATCATAATAATAAACACAGATTCTTTCAAAAGCTGACTCACGTGACAGAAGGGAGGGAACACTTCTTGACTTGATCAGCAACCTCCCTATAGTAAACGCACTTTTGCAAAAAAATCAGAAATTAATGAGGCACAGAATCACGAGGGAAGAAAGAACAAAAGTTAATTGTTGAAAAAAATATTATTCTGTTTTTCTTTCTAGCTCAGAGTCCTGTAACACACCCTCCCCCCGTACAGCCAAGGTAGGGAAAAAACGTATGTCATATACAGTCTCTTGTGAGGTTTGACAGGTTACATCTGTTTATATTGCTCTATAATGGAATTCTCACAAGTGGCAATGAGAATGCTGATCAGCCTGGAAAACCGGGGATGGGTATATATTAAATTCAAATGCGTAATGTTTTCTAAAATTGCAACAAAATTAAGTTCAAGAATTGCAAATATAAATAGCATTTGTCTCCAAAAAATATTTAGGGCCTCAAGCTGGGATCTAGCCAAAATAACTCCACAGGAATCAAGCACAGTGAGAAATGTGATTTGTTCCCCCATCATGTCATGCACATACGGAAATAAAATTCAGGTTCTCACTGAACAGTACTGAAAGGTGACATAAAAATCCACTGCTGACTGCATTACAGAACAAATAATTATTCAGAAATTAACCATGGAAATAAGTGACTTTGAGACAAGCTGGGTCTGAGGCATAATCCTTCTCTACGCAGCAATCAGTTGCAGTGAGTAGAGGGCAAGAAATTCAATTTCAAGTCATAAATCAGGACAGGCATCCGTTTATAGGGCTATCATCCGAGACATTATTTATTATTTACTTCTGTTTAAAGATCTGTACATTTCTTCCTGCTAGCACAGCACAGAGTATGGCTCTAGGTGAAAGACACAGCAGACCATTGTTCTATTTCTGTGAGTCTCAACTACTAGGAGCATTAAACCTTAACATTAGGTTTTGCTGGTTTATGCCCTTACTGTGACATATTAGTTGGGAAAAAAAACCCCATGAGAATTCCAGAGATTCAGCTTATATTGGTTAAACGTTTTGAGGAGTAGCTGATGGGCAGCCCAGAATGAAACAAACTCAGCTAAACTACCAGAACACAGTTATGTTAGTTAACATCTTCCACAGCCTCTGGTGCTAGTGGGGCGGTATAATGGCATCAAGTGACCAAACGTAAGAGAGAAGAAGTGAGAGATTCTGAGTATGGAATGTCACAAAATCGTTCTTGTCAAGGGTTTGGCGGGGGGCGGGGGGGGGTTGTTTGTTTTTAATTTGTGCTTCTCATCTTAAAAAATAATATTCAGAATGGATGCAAAAAGGTCTGGAGAGTGGCTGACACACATGGCTGCTGTTCCTTCCTCGCTAGCCCCCAGGACATTTACAACCTTTTCATTTTCCCTCCCAAACAAAACAAACCAATCAAACAAAAAAAAGAGACAATATTTAATGGGTCAAAATTCATCTGGCAACAGATTTTGGCAAATGACCCCCAAAATTTCCAGAGTTAAAAAGAAAGTCTGCTAAACCTAAAAGACTTTCTAGAATTAAGATAAAAAGACTTAAAGTGAGCACTGGCTTTGGTAGACAACCAGCCAGTACTAGCTTGACTTATTTGAATTTTACACCTCAGTATCTACACTTCAGCGAATAAACAAACCACAATAAATCATTTTATGATATAGCAAAATCATAACGTGAATACAACAACTCCTCAGAAATTCAGTGCTAATATAAAAGATATGAACTGCAGGAGTCATCTGTGGATGCCTCAAGAACTGGCAGAAGCAGCTAAGAACGGAACGTGCTCCCAAAACACTATTGGCTATATTTGGATATGCCTATTAAATATTTATATAATAAACACAGAATAGGTAAAGAGCAATAAAATAGCCTTGTATTTGGTGACTCTTACCCTGGTTGAATTCTCTCATGTGTTAGTGATCAAATCACCATTTTTGGCTTTTAAAGGCATTCAAAGCACTTCTACTGGTTTGAACTTGAGAAAATATTTCCCACAATTATTTATTACATATTAGCAGTTACAACCGATTTTTAAATGCTGGCAGTCTAGGCTTTCAAAATACAGGCTACTTCAAATATCAACAATTCACTTTGAATAGAAGGAAATACACCCGTTGCTATTTATGTAATGCCTGTAATTATTTGTTTTCTTTTGCTTAGATGACTTGCAGTTCTGAGTCCATTACAGCAGGCAATCATTCCTTTCCCTAAAGAATTCTTTTCCTGCCTAAATCTAGTGGGAGTCACAGTTTACCTCTGCACTTGAAATAAATCACTGCAAAATCACTGTTGCATCCAAGACTGCTGGGACAAATTTGACAGCAAAAATTACCAGTTCTGTTCAGTAAATCTTTGCTGCTCTTCTACCAACAGTCATTTCTCTGTTTTCTCCTCTATATGACACACCCATCCTTCTGTGTTTGGTGATATCTTCAGTACAGACAGCATGTATTACTTTTAATAGTAATGAATTACTGGTTTTGTCTTTCTTTTCCCCTTTCTGAATTTTCAAATTTCATTGTGCTTTAAGGGTGACCTTAATTTTTAGCTATATCTTGTGACTTAATGTGCATTACTTGTACTATGCTTTCCTGCTAGGTTATTAATATGCCTATCGATTAATCAACCAATAAGCAACTACTCCTAGTGGCATAAATATAGCAAAGAATTCTCAATGATACCATCACAGTACAAAACCCTCTGAATGTTAATTTCAGAGTCACTTTCTGTAGGTGATGGGGGATTTCTTTGCATTCTGGGAAGCAGGATAGCACTTGCAAATTCAGCCTTTTAGATCGGCTGCTTCTATATCAACATATCTACACGGAGTCACAATAAGAAATAATGTCAGCACTAGATGGAGCTCCTGTACAGCAGCATCTCAGAAGTCTTCGGTGTTTGTGTGCCTGTGGAAAGCAGGGAGGGATGTACAGTGCTGGTGTAGCAGGGTAGTCAGGTGCATAGCAACATCCCCATGTCCATGCCTACACTGTCCTGCAGGTTCCTCATCTCCTTCCAGGACTGCTTCTTTGCTTTCAAAACGGAGGGATCTTCCTTCATGCTGAGAATCAGCAGGGATGCAACACGTAGCACATAGTCCCACGGTTTGCCTACATATGGGATATGGCACCAAGCTAAGAGGTGAAATTAGTGTATTATCACGTGCTAGCCAGGGGGCCAAGCCCCCATGAGAGCACACCTAGCTTAGTTCCCTCCAATGAGCCTCTACCTTTTCACTGAATGCAACTGCTCACTTTTAAAAATGAAGGTATATTTCTAAAGATTTTAAAATGATTTTATAATCTGCTTTTGTCAGCAGTTTCCATTACCAGAGATGGAAAACGGTACAAATACTTATTCTTCTGAGCCAGATTTCTGTCATAAGGTCTAGTGGTCAAATTGGTTTTCATCATAACCAACTATGAACTAGTCAATAACTAATCACATCTGCTAATACGAATGTAGTACCAAAATATGTAGGCCAGTATCTACATCATCCCTGGGCCGAGTTTCTTGCACAGTTTTATAATTCAGCAACCTCACATAATACAGAGGTGGGATGAAAGACTGGAGAAGGCTGCTCTCATCTCTATCCAAGATTACGTAGCTGGCTGAAGGATGTACAGTAAGAAGTGGTATTCTCCATTCCTTATGCCTTCAGAGGACCTCAGAAGAGAAGGTCTTGTGCTACATCTATTAAGAAATGGTTTATAACTGATGCAGACAGAAGTCTAACAGTACTTTTCATCCAACCGATGAGCCTGATCTGGACAGAGTGGCAGAAATTGCACTAGAGAATGTACTAGTAGATGTATAAGGAGGTGTGACGTACTGGGACAAGCAAGAATGGCTAGCATGGAGGGAAGTCCTTGGCAGTGCCATGCAGATCGGGGCCATTTATTCAAAAAAGCCTACTAAACAGCTTTGAAAAGCCCAAAAGGTTCCTAAGGATAGAGAGCTGCCTTGCAGTAACAGAGATCTTCATGTGGATAAATAACTTATTAGAGGCAGGAAATAAAAAACAGGAGAAAATAATTTGTTTTCACAGTAGAAACTGTGGCCAGCAAAGTCCCTTATGGATCTATGCTAGGCACTAGGTTATTCATCCCATTAATAAATGACTGTGAAAGATGGTAAGGAGTGAGGGTGGCTGATTATACTATGCTGAATAACGCAAAATCAAGAAAAGCTGATTCCAGAAGCACCACATGAAACCACTGAGCAGATGAGATGCAATACTGAGGTAAACTGTCATACGTGGAGTCCTAGCTTTAAATACACAGTGATTTTTTTTCTGGCTGATTTACCACTCTGCGAAGACAGTTACGATAGATAGCTTTATAAAAAACACTTCCACTAAGCAGGAACACTCAGCAGAAAAGCAAACTTCAGGGATTATTTGAAAACAGAAAAGAAGCAAAACTGTGAAAAGGAGCATTGGAGAAGATTATTTAGTGTTTCTCATAATACAAGAACTGGGTTGTCAAATTAAATCATCAAATTGCAGACTCAGAATCAACAAACAGGAGAAGGTACTTTTCTTTGCATACTATACAGTTAATAAGTGGAACTTCTATATATTATACTACGCATACCAAAATTTTGCAGGGTTCTTGAGAGCAAGTAGCCTCAGACATAAATCCACAACGACCTATTAGACTCAAAAGTACTACTTCAGGGAAGAGGTCCCTACATGACAAATCACAGACTGCTGCTACTACTTACTGGGAAAATATCATTGCATGCTGAAAGTTATCCTAACTTCAAGCTTAGTATTCTACAAGCATAGCTGGGCAACACATTTTTGAATGGCAAATACTTCGTAAGTATCCACACAACCCTTGGCAAGGCACAACTACTATTTAGTTATTGAAACAAGAAGAAGAAATAATTACTGCATAGTAAGAGCCCATTACCTGCTTGCATCTACTACTAATCTTTCTCTCCCAAAGGTCTGAGTACCCCCAGCTCCAGAAAAGATATTAACACTTGTAAAACTCATACTATTCTCCTCCTCAAATTCCTTGCTAAATACCCCTTGATGCACCAACCAATAGAGAGAAACTGTTAAATGGAGCAAACCAGATGGTGATATGTCTACTCCTCTTATCACAAAGACTATTAAGCTATGGCTTTGTCTTGCCTCATAACCTGCTTTCTACCCATTAGAAAAAAAACCCCCACATTTAAATCCTGACTGGCATATTTATCTGGCAGCCTTCCATCATAGTCCTCTGACGCAGCCTTTGCCAAGGATATTAAGTAGAAATACACCTTGTTTTAAGAAATAGACACGGTAAAGAAATCCTCAATATGCTCACACAGCCATTGCTGCTGAACGTTGGCCCTCTTATGCTGCCACATGCTCTTTGAGTAAAATTTGGCTGACTTGTGCATAGTAGTCACTTCAGAGGACATGTACATATTACACATCCACATACCATGTACATGCTGCACTCCATTAAGAAGCAGAATTTGTACCTTTTTACCCCTATGGTATTACTTCCTACCCTAGAACTGTGTTTCAAATTATCTCTTGCCAACTCACACCGAGGCAGAGGGCTCAGCCACAGGAACAGCTGTCAGCCTCCCGTGGGGTTCGTGCTCTGCCGCTGGAGGCAGAGGGGAAGGCAGCGCTCCTGGCTGCCATGCGAGATCCCTGCTCAAGGATACTCTGCCTTGTGCTGCCTGCTGCACAGTGTGCCAGCTGATTCCATAATGTCATTGGGATCATTAAATGTATCAATGTAAAGTGGTTCCCGATAACTTCATGAACAGCCTGAACATAGGACAGAAAATACCCAGAAAAGGTAAATTTGGCAATGAATGTAAGAATTAAGTCTAATGCAGACCTAACCATATTCAACCATTGTGTGCTCTAAAATTTTTGTAAGGACAAGTTAAAAGGGATTATCTTTGGTTTTGTAAAATTCATACCATTTCTTAGCTCAAAAGCAAATGCCAGATGTTAGTGTGCTATTTCAGTACTATCTCTGAGATCTGTACTACACTCGGACAACACTTAGATATCCGGCAATGAAGTCATATATGTGAATCAACTAATGATTTTGAATCTTAGAAACTGCTAAAGTGCTCATCTAAGCCAAGTCCTACATTGCTGTTTATCTTTAAATGAATGATCAAACTATTCGTTATAAAAATTTTCACAGTCAAGCCCCCTTTTTTCTTCCCTTTTTTTCTGATTTGGTCCTGATCAAGTTTTTATTGTTGTCTCTATAAGAATAATTTAGCATAAACCAGTTTCCATCTATTGACTAATATGAAGCCTGTGATCCCTTTTCCCCATTTACTATTTACACTCTGAAATGCATTAGTGAAGCCAACAGAAAAAATAGACTAAAAGAAAACAAAAAAAACCAAACAATAGAAAATACAACTGAAAAACAATACTAGAAAATTAGCACAGAGTGAACATCTGCTTCTAATATAACACCAAGATACATGTAACAATGTAGAGCTTACCCTGGTGAGTTACTGGCTTTCTGCATTGTGGCTGCTATACTTCCATAAGGAACAGCACAAGTTTGTACTGGCCATGTGATGAGACCACACTTTCAACAGATTGGCATCCGTCTGTGAAATGGGTTTAAGAAATCACAAACAGGAAAAGTATTGTAATTTGACAATGTTTTGCAAAGAGCTGTTGGCTGAAATTGGCCACAGCAACTGAGCCTGGTGCTGGCAGTTGGCAGGAGAAACATTCAGCCAAAGCATGTGACATCTGATGCTGTTCGAACACAGTAGTTTTAAAGATGATGCCCAGGTGACCTTGATTCAGGCATTATCACCTGGGCAACCAAAAGATGACAGGGGAGTCAGGTACCACCAGGGAACCTGAGGTTTCACCCTTGTATGAAGTGAATTTATCTCCCCTGGTTCACAGTGGGCAAAGAAGAGCACATGGAGAGAAAGGACTAAACAGGTCCCAATCCACCAATCAAAGCACAGGGACACCACGGAACAGTAACGGTGGGATGTCAAGAAGAGAAAGCGGCTAGCTGGAGTGGTGCTTCCTTGCATTTGCTGTCCACACATATTAAGTGTTTATCCTGCCTGCATCAGTTGTGAGAAAACTTACAATAACGAGATGTCTTTTTGACTTAATATTGAAAAACAAACCCCAAACCACAACAAAACCAAACCCACAAACCCTTCAGCATTAGGAGGCATTTAAGTAGTGATTCATGTTAGTTGTGCAATCAAGAGAAGAAACATGGTCTGCAAATCAATATAGGCTGTATTTTATTAACTTATTAAGGATTTACTGGATCTCTGGTTTCAGAAACAGTTTCCCAGCTACTGTTAATACCTAGAAAAACACAAATGTAAACAGGATAGCTCCAGCTTTCAAAGAAACTAATTTTTCCATCTCAGCACACTCTTTTAACAAACTACTGCAAATTATTTTCTCATCTTAGTAGACATTCCTAATCAAAAAGTGGCAGATGCACCAACAGAAACACTCCCCTCCACCCCCACAAAAAAAACCCTCATAGCGATTACTTTAAGTGTGAAATGTTGGCCACATCTGGAAAACACATGAAATTGATAGTTATTACCTATTATTGTGTCATTATTTGGAACTATTCCAATAGTCCTGTATCTCTTATCACTGAAAAGCCTGTGAGTATTCATTTGCTTACTAGACCAGAAGATGCAGCATTCTGCTTAAATGCTTCCTAAAAAGAAATGGACACAAAAAATTAATGTCATTAGTTAAGAAAATCCACCAGGTATATAAATTGGATTTAAATAGCCAGATACAATATCTTGTTTCTAGTTTACTACAGGGACTACAAAAGGAATTTAAAAGTTTTCCAAAAATTATTGAATTCTGTTCAGGTGTGTCAGCATGCAGATGGTCTTAAGAGTTACTAGAAATTATTAAACACCTCGTTAAACAGAATATGATTAAATAGACTTTCACAAGCCAAGTCCATTGCTCTCTAAGATACTTTTTTAGATTGAATATTGCTTATTTACTAGGCTCCAATTGATTTCAATTTACCAACTGAGAGACCAGAAAGCTAGTTACACTTCACGTGTGTGTCCCTGACTGTCAGCACAGCTGGTTTCTGCTTTTTCCTAAAGTAATAGAAAGCTGACATCAGGCATAGCATTGCCTGGGTTAATGCCATGGCCCAGGATTAGGGAAAAGGGCCTGCAAATGCAAATGATTAAACTTAACTGAGAAAAGTGCTGCTCCATCATTTAAAACACAGCTTACAGCCATGACCTTTTAAACTCAATTCACGGTCAGGATAATACTGCAAGAAATCTGATGTGTTTTTTTCCTTTAAGCTCCTATTCCAGGTCTCTGTGTAACACCATGGGGTTTGTGTGTTTCCTTGCATAAAGTCCCTAGTGTTCTGCAACACACAGCTGTAACGTAGAGCAACGTCCCAGAACCAGCAGTATGCAACTGGACTGCAAGCATGGCTGTTCTGTAAGGAAGCATCAAACAGTGGCAGAAATTTGTAGTCCCTTTCACATGCACAGAAACAGACTCTGTGCATGGGCAGGCCATTATTTTGGGGGGGGGTGGTTTTGGGATGGGGTTTTTTTTGTTTTTGTGGGTTTGTGGGGTTTTTTTTTTGTTTTGTTTTTTTTTTTTTTTACACACACAAACTGATATCTATGCACAAAATATTTCCAAGAAGCTATTGTTTTCCTTACTGAATTCTTCTGTCCTCCTGTCTCCACATACACTAGCTGCTATCCACCCTCTGCTCTTGGTATCTCTGCATGACATTTGTTGTTTTCTTTTGTCCAGGCATTAGGAAAACAGGTTCTAGATTATGTCATAACAAAACAAAGCAGAAAACATTAAGGATGGCAGCCAAGGGAAAATACAATGGCCCAAGCTAACTCCCTGCTTCAAGCACTTAAACTCTACAGAAAAGCCCAATACCTGTTCTCTACAAATTATCTCTAGAGAGAGCAGACAGCATTTTCCCCACATGATGAATGTGGGTTCTCAAGCTCCGAAAGAGGATCTGGGCATCTCATTGTGAAAACAAAACATACGTCTTCCAAATACTCACTCTCGGACAACTATTTTAAGTGATTTCAACATTTTAGTGTTTAATTCCTATAGGAACTAGAAATAAAATAAGAAATAAACCTAACATCCAAGAAGAGGCCACTGAAGAGAGGAGGGAACTGTAAGCAAAAGTAAGAAAATGACAGAAAAACAAAGACAGCAATGACCCCCTTTGTGAGGGTCATTTCACTAGTTCAGACAGGTAAAGAGGAAATATCTACCCCTAACCTTGGGCTCCTTTCACAGCTTACATTGATAACAGGCACTTCCAGGGATCAGCTCGTATCAACCCGAAGAGAACATTTCAAATACGTCAGACAATTTGCATGTTGGCAGTACAAATTTGGGTTTTTATTGATTATAGAAGAAGCCTGGGGGATTGGAAAATGTCTGGTTTTAGTCAGATGATTCCCATCTGTCTCTAAGGATTTCAGCATTTCATTTTTCCATATAAATATGACCCTCAGAAGTGTATTTAATAATATACAACTAACTCATTGATTAATTATTTAAATAAGAATAGCAGGCTAACTTCAGTTTCCCTTGAGAAGGGATGCCAAAAGGAATTCAGATTACATATCTTCTGAATGCATACTTCTGTGTTGCCATTTACTATGCAATCTAACGCATATCAAGTGCTTGAAATTAAGTGGAAAATTCAGGACAAACCATTAGTTGTATTAATATCACTGTATTAATATCAGTGGAGACCTCTAGGTAATGACAAAATTTCTCCTTTTTCATACAAGGGGTCTGTAAGAAGCACCTCTGACATATTAGTTAGCTAGACCCTCCCGCCCCTCACCAAATCAGCAGAGTATTTCTGATATAGAACAACTACCCAGGAAAGCTTGCACGCGTGGTATTGACTACAGGTGTAACAGAAGACATTCTGGGGGCCTGATGCAGGAGTATGTTTTCTTAAGCATCACTAGTTAAGCTGCTATCGGCTTTATAGACAGGAATATCACTTTTAATCTCATCCCAATCCCACTGGAAAAGGAGCTATCCATGTTCAGGGAGCAAGTGAGGAGCTGCTAAGAGTGGTTTCACACCAAGAGGGCTCAGAAAATTTCAGACTCGAGATCTTGCCGGATCAAGCCAAAGGAGACTATGTCTTTACTCCTAGAAGTAAATGTATCTTCTCACAGAAGAGCCATTCATTTCACCTGAAGTCTCAACTGTATCTCGTAAGCAGAGCACTTCCAGGATGTTCAAGGTCTGTACGCTAAATTTAAGTAGCTTAGTTTGGTGCAGTAAGCACCAAACATCAAACCAGCAAAATTATTTGTTTAAGTCACAAGGATGTTGAACTTTAAAATACAATCATAAGCAGCTCCATTTTCCTTTCACTGTGTTCTCTGGCAGTTTACAAGGGAATAAATCAATACCTGCTTCAATGTGACTGAAAATACTATCTATCTAGCAGGGTATTATGTGGTTCTAAAAAGATTAGTTTTAAAGTCCTCATTTAGATAAGGCAGAAATAAAAACACATATATACGCCTTACTATAGTTAGAACAGGTTTAAAAATGTAGCTGCGTCCAGGAAAAAGGCAGGACACTGTACAGGACGACACAGCCTTGAATCACACAGCTTTCACATGGCATCTTGCACAGTGTCCTCTTGCACAGTGATGTTCACTTAAAAGCACTAATTTTTAAAAATTAAATACTGGAATCAACCTCTTAGGCAAACTGCTAGATATTTTCCTTACCATAAAGGCTGAGGAAGAAAAAACAACCATCAGACACTTGAAAACATGAGCCAAAGGATCAAGAGTCACAAAAATATCCTCGTAAGTGATGTGCCTTGAAACTTTTCCAGCATTAGCATCTAGTGTTGGATTTCCCGAGCCAGGGAAAGCTTCATCTTTCCCATAGGTATTAATCTATTGAATATTTAATCCTGATATGGAATGGCATAAAGTAGCAATTCTAAAAATGCACTCCAGAAGCCATCCAAGCCCGAATTCTGCCTGTCCTACATGTTTGGGAAGTCTACATTAGTGCAAGTATCTTGGGAAAAGATGAAACATTTCTGAAAGTTTTCATCTGCCCAGAGATTTGAAGTGTTTAATGGGACACTGGAGAGATTGTGTTTGAGATGGTCAAAGCTGCACAGCGGTACATCACTGTGTGCATACACAGTCTCTATGCGAGTGCCTTAATAAATAATGCATTTTGACTAAATTAAAATCTAATGCTTAATCATTTAATGATATATTTAGCAGTTCTTATTTCAGCTTGCCTGCAAAGTTTACTGAGAGTTCAACTGGGAAAAAGTGTTCTGTCCCTGCGTTCCTTTCCATGTTTGCTTAAAGGTATCACCGTAAGCCTGACAAACCACGGCTAAGTGGTGGGTAATGGGAATAAACTTAGCAAATCCATCCATTTCCCCAGCTCAGCAACATGTGCAGTTCCCACTGCAGTGACCTAGCTGACAGAGCTGCAAACATGTACAAGAACCAAAGCAAAATCATTTACAATGGGAACAGCCCATGCTGTTCCTCCACTAGCTCCATGCGTTATGCTTCCCTGGATCAAGATCCAGCAGCTCTTATGCTGTTATAGCAGCCCTCATGATATTGTATGTACTGCTCAAAATCCCCTTTACATGCTTATTGATCAGCACACCTGCACTTCCCATTTCGCTTCTAAATCTTCAGCTTTCTGTGAATGGTTTGAAATCACAAAGCAGATGTGTGGGAACAAGCAAGTAAATAAACCAGACACCTACACTTCGGTTGTAGTTTTTTCCCTGTTGTGCCAAGGGCAATTCCCTGGAGCTGGTTCTTGGGTCGTGGTTCTGCAATGCCTACTGGGCAATCCATTGCCTGCCCCAAAGAACTTACAGCTCGATTACACAGGAAAAGACTTCAACATACATTGCATTGTCTATTTTGCTGGGTGGAAAAAACAGATTTTGTGATTTTTTACATTTGAGCAAATCTCAGATTCCTGCTTTCACTGGCTCAGACTTCATCCAGGCCACAGACCTGGGGGATAATAACTTCAGTCTCTATTTGGTTTTAAACAGGAAGAAGGAGGGTTTCATAACATCATAAAACAAAGTGGAAGGGAAGAAAAGAACCTCTAAAATAGAGTCCTTCTCAAAAGCCTTTTAAAAATTAATTGCATTTTAAAACATACTAACAGTTGGATGTTGGCTTAGGTGTGTTTTACACATCAGCAAATACTCAATATGATTAGTCGCTCACTTCATATTTCTTCAAAAATTAGGAAAATACTGCAGTTCAGGAAAAAAGGTAGATATCTTCATTTGGCACAGGAGAGTTCAATCCTGCTGAAGCCAGGGAACTTAATGTAATATCATCCAAAATCCTGGCCCTATAACGATGTTTATCCTAGTAAGATAGGATTTATCTCATGGGAAGAAAAGGAACAGATAAGAATATTGAAGTGTTTATTCTTACAAAGCTTGATGTGAAACTTAAGTTATTTTTAATTACCTTTCCTACTACACACTTCTATTATAGACTCTGAGCATTACGGCCATTCCTCTTAGCCTTGACCGGCCAATATCAAACAAGAGGCAAAAAGGAAGGCAAGCTAATTTTTATCAAATAGAATGCATATATATTTTTTTTTTTCTTAGAGTAACTAAGGGATTACCAGAAAGTGTAAATAACACAAAGAAATTACCTCCTCCTAGCCTATACAGTTTTGCCCATTTCTGCCTTCTTAACATGCTCTTTTTATATCATAGCCTCATGCAGCATTTTGTAGTCTTTGTGGCTTTTGCATTTATGTTTATAAACCTCATCAACTTTGCCAACTCCAATGGAGTCACAGTGATCAGACCAAAGGCTGTGATCTAAACTAAACTATTTAGGTGTCAAAAAGTCCTCCTGTTGACATAAAGTTTCCTTATGCTCAGTAACTATAATGCACCAATCAGCAAGGTCTTAAGCCACCGGTAAGTGGCACAGAACATACTCGATTTTCCACCTCTTGACTTTCTGAATCGCTTTGATAAGTTTTATACAATTTTTCCAAAGTCCACACAAGACAAGGAAAATGCAATGGATGAGATGGTATTTATTTTTTCTTTTAGCAATAATACCTGCAAGTCTTAATAAAAACCTCACAACTCTCTTACTTCACTTTCCAATAACTGTACAAAAATAAAGTATTCCACTGAACAGATCCTTGTTCAGCAAATGCAAAACCAAAAAAACTGTATACCTAAGCATTTTGTTTTCAAGTCCTATGAAGACCTGGAAAAACCATCACCACACTGCACACCTACTATTACTCTTTTTCTAGAACATTTTGGAGTACAAAAATTAAAAAAAATCTGAGAAATAATGGTATTTATCAGCAGATGTAATCTGTTCATAGAAACATAAATGTTAAGCAACTTGCTATTATTATTTGCTCTTACTAATAATATTTTCCAGTGAATATTTTTTAATTATAACTCCACAAGCAAACTTCTCCAGTATGCACTTTATATGCACGAGTCAAAGAAAAAATATTATGAGCATTACAAGACTACCAGAAAAGAACTGCAAAATAATTTATTTGAACTCTGTCATGAAGTTTCAGTAACTGCCTGCATCCAGGCTGTCTCAGCCACCCCAGGATACCCTTTATGACAGCACCAACACCACTCAGAGGAGCTGAGGTCACCTTCAGCATCCTGGGTTTTGTGGGTTTGTTTGCTTGCTTGTTCCTTGATGATCCACTAAGTTTTAAGAATTATACCAGAAACTCTTACATGAAAACAGGTATAATCATGGCATAGAAATCTGCACCCATGCACCTGATTTATACAGAAGATCTGACTTAGAAGAAATATTCCATGATCAAGCCACCCCAGGAAAAACTTACCCATTTGCTGGTTTAATTCCACAGTTCCTGGGGCTGCTAACACACAAATGTCCTACAGAAGCCAACAAACTTGAAGGGCACCTTCAACACACTTTTTTTCTAATCGCTTAAACACATAACTTTTTTCCCCTCCCTCCAAATGTTATTCTCCCATTCCACCGTGAGATAATAAAAAAGAGGCTAAAGGAAACGATGGAGAAAAAACAGTCCTAACTTCTTCCTCCCCAAGAAGATTAATTACTGAAATACTGTAAAACTCATAAAATTCACAAAAATTGAAATGAAACATGGAAGGAGAAGACAAGTCGTTTTGCTCTGTACAGACCAAAGCAAAAACATCCTGCCAAAACAAGCCAAGACATTGTTGATAATGGGGTCTATTTTTGGATGGCTGAAGTCGGCACTTTCATATTACACAACACTGCTAACCCCTGAGAGCTCACTTTGGGCGAAGCAGTGGTTTCCCAGGGGAAGCTGCCAGGTTTAGAAAGCTGTCATTAGCAGAGGACATGATTGAGAAAGGGAAGGGCAGCACTGAAAACAGCAAGAGCTTATAAATCGCGGAGAAGACAGGGATTTGGATCCATAGCTTGACTCTACACCAAGGGCTGCAGGAGTGCTGCTCATGCCAAAGCGCCTTCACGAGACACACTGCAACTCCAGGCTAGGAGAAAAGCCAGGGATACGCTTGGTCCTGTCCTAGTGGCCTGAAGGCACCAAAGCAAAGACACACAGCAAGTGGGAGCTGTGCCAAGTTCCCCAGCATGGCTGAGGGCAGGAACATGTCTAGATGTGAACCCACAAGCCAGTTTATGCTTTACCACTAAGCCTTTTTTTCGAACTTAGGAATTAATGCAGAATGGGTCATTGTTCAAGATGTAATTCTTAAAGTGAGGGGCAACCTTGGAGGGATGATGGCTGCCCTCTGACTGTCCTTTTTCCTTTACTTTAATTAAAAAAAAAAATCAGTTAAAACACTTGAATCTAGCAGTGCAAAATGTGGTTGCATGAAAAGCTTCATCTGGACAGGAGAACACTGAACATCGTTCTGCTATGGCTTTAACACACACCGACTATTTCCAACAAATCCATTCCTATGACATAATTTGCTATTTAATGTGCAGGCATGTAATTTTAAAATAAAGATTTTTGCTTTAGGGGAGAACAGAAAGCATCTAGTGATGACAATTGTCTTTATCTGGGACATGAGGTTATTCATATTATAGATTGATAGATAATTACTAACAGTAAATGGAGTACTTTGAGGAGGCTTTATTCATGACAGAAGCCACACTGACTGGCCTGTAGTGCAGCACTGGCACAGATTTTCCTGTGTACCTTCGTATACTTAGTCAAACTCCTAGTGGCTTCTCTCTTCCTACATACCATTTTTAGTTATTAAAAATAAGCAAAAAAAAAAGGATATGTTCAGAAAAATGTCAGATCTGTGCTACTCTTTCATAGTCTTTTCTTAAAATATTTTAAACCGTGCATTTCACTTATGTTTGACCATAGCAATGCATTCAGGTGTCCTTCTGTTTACCAAAGAGCAGCAGTCAGGTAACTCACAGAGTTGCTTCATGCACCATTGTTAAAACAGATTAGGATAAAATAATTATCATTGATCTCTTACCAAAGCAGGAATTGACAAAGCCATACCACCTACAGCCATGCTCCCCTCCAATCCATTTGCCGTGGATGTTAGATGCAAAACTGAGGGTAGTGCCCGAGATGCACACTAACATGTCGCTGACACTGATATTCAGGAGGAGCATGTTGACTGGGTTACGGAGGGTTTTAAACTTGCAGAAGAGGATGAGGACAATCAAGTTATTGAAGAAACCAAAAACCAAGATAAATCCAAGAAAAACAGCCACTACTGTGTGCCCATTTCGTGACAGTGCAGCCCTCGGCTCAACAGAATCTGTAGTTGCACCAAAGCTTAGGTTGTATGTCCAAGTGTGGTTCATTTTGGACTTTTTTACAGATAGGTAAGGGCAAAGACACCAGGTGCCCTGTGTTGAAGTCCTCCAGCAGTTTCCCAGAAGCATCCCTCCATTACAGGTCAAATAATTTCAGGATTCGTGGAATCTTCACCCAGTGGAGATACCTCTTGAATGGTTACACAGGTGTGAAAAACTGCATTAGAGCACAAGAGCATTTCCCTGCAGTGTGCCTTTCCAGTGGTCAGCTCCGTAGCTAATACCAGGGTAACAAACCCAAGCAAACAATCACCCGGAATTCACCTTTTTCATTTAAACCTGGAAATATATTAGATGGTCTTTTTTGAGGCTCAGAATGGAAGGGATCATAAAAAGGTCCTTCAGCATGGCGTCTTTCTTCAGAGCAAATGGGCAACCTTTCTATCAAGGGGCAGCTACCATTGACAGCTACCTCTGCCAGTGGGCATCCTGAAAACAGAGAAGAAAATAAATGGTGAAAACAAAACAACCTTTTCCGTACCAAGACCAAAGTAGGTACATACTTTTAAAACAGCTCCTCCCTTTTTGAAACCTAACAAGTACTTCTTAGTCTTTTCAGTTTTCTCTTTGATTTTCAGCAGAAAAATGAGTTTGCTGACATCTCCTTCGTTGTTCTAAATGGTTTCCTATTAGTTCACGGTTTAGCATGGATATTGTTATTTGCACCTTCCTAGCAAAGTTCCCGAGGTGAGAGAATGCACGGTAAGACATACTTTCTGCTACAGCTTCCCAGAGGAAGAACTATATCTTCCTCCACATTCAGTCAATTTACACTGAGCAAAACCTCAGTCTTGGCTAGACCTTAATTAAAATAATCCAGACTTTAGGAGAAGGAGAAAGTATTTCTTTACCCAGAAAGAATAATTTAAAGTGCAGTCCCTGAAGCTCTCACATGCTTACAAAGGTTGGTAGAGCTGTGGTATCAATTTCACTCCTCCTACATTTACCAGTGGACAGATGTTCTCCTGCATTATTTATAATGCAAACACCCAAAGCCTCACATCTCTCTCCCACCACAGACGTGAATTTGTACACCCTGACACGCTGACTACCATGTGTGTGCATGTTGTGAAGCCACAGTGCAGTGCCTAACGTGGATGTGCAACTGCTTAGCCAGCCTTCTGCACGGCTGCAGACAAACTCTGCACAGACATTTCTATAGAAACAGAGATGAATGTATATGTGTGTGTAGTAATTTCCACTCCTTGGTGCAAAATGCATGATATCATAGCTTGCTGAACTAAAAAGTATTAAAACTTTTCTTTCAGGAGTCATGTACTCCTAGAATGATTACATGCATTTCAAAATGGAGCATTTTCTGTATTACTCCTGACCACTGCTTTTTTTTTTTTTTTTTTTTTTTTTATAATTGTCTTGAAGGAAAAGAGGAGTTAATCAACTAGAAAAATGAGACTTTAGAGTCTACTGAAGACAAAGAGGTTGCTTGTTTTTTTTCTTTTCTATCTTTGTGTCATGGTGTTTACAGTAAGTATTTCTTCTTACTACCATGTTACTTTCACAAACTCACTGTGATAAATATGTCTCATTACTGCAGTGCTTTTGAACTTGAATGTATACATTCTGCCTTTGCTTTCACCTGCAATGAGTAAATTACGTACGCTTTTCAGACACTTTCACTGTTAGGTCATTGACAATCTGAAAGGCTGATGCTTTCTGGTTTTTCCTCCCATTTAGGAGGTACATGGCAATTTAGATTGTTAAAGGTCTCAGGGAGCATATCTAAGAGAAAGAACATTATAAATCCTCTTTCTACCATTTGAAAAGAACTAAATTATCCCCTGTCCAATTCTGGTTTCAGGTTATAGAAGGAAACTAACCAGGACCAACTGTCAATATACTTTAAATTTACTCACAATCGTGTTTAAAGGAATAACTAAACTTCAGTGGAACAAAACACATACATAAAAACAACTGATTAAAAAATATAATGCTGAGTGTTTCTCAGCCACTAGTTGTACAACTGAGAAGGTAAACAGTTGTACCTTTTTGCTAGGAAAAACCCAGATGGCATTGTGCCTAAGGAGAGCTTCTGAAGGAAGAATTCACAGGAAAGAGAATGTACAGTGAAGTAAACTCCACAAGTAATCATAGATTTTTTTTTTTTTTAATAATTTTGCTTATAACCTAGCTTCTATCAAGCTTATCTATTCTTGAAGAGAGTTTTGTCTAATCTGTTTGCATGCAACTATTTATTGAGCAATGCAACTAAAGTCAGTCCTATCTGGTCTCTCCTTCTGCAAAGTATACCAGAAGAATTTGGCTTCAAAATCCAAAGAGATTTAAGTCTGATTTACATGCAGATTAATTTCAGCTACAGATGCGATTTTTTTTCCAACATGAACTGATTACACCTAGATAATCTGTAGCAAAGACTGTAGTATGCCATCATAAATGTTTCTATGTGAGAACGAACTTCAGCAGAATAATAATAGGCAAAGGGTTTGAATTATCCAGAACAGCATTATTGTTAAAGCACCACAGCCTTGGTGTTAGACAAAACCAAACGTTATAACCCCCTTAGCAAATACGACTAACTTCATACATGTATCTCTGTTAAGCTCCAAATATAAATAATAAAACAGAGATCTTTTATACACAGTCACATACACACAAGGCACTCTTAAAGACATATTAAGTGTTCATATTTACAGTGCTTGTAAAAGCACATTTACTTGCTGAGTGGGATTCAGCTAACTAAAATTCAGCAGTCTGACACGAGGTGTGCAGGCACAGCCCAGTGCCCAGGTCCAATGACAGCAACTCTGAAGCCATCAGTGGCTTCAGAGGGATGAATTCTGCACTGGTGCATTAGGGAAGGATGCTTTAATACCCAGGCAAGAGGCGCAAGCCCTGGGAATTCAATGTAAAATACCCTTTTTAAAATTAGTATGCATGCTGTGAAGGTCAAGCCATGAAGTCTCTTGAAAGTGAAAGATGACAAAGAGGATACATGAAGATTTTCTTAAAAATATTTGGGGTGAACTTAAGAGACAGGGCTCTGCAGAAGAAAATACCTGAAGATGTGGGCTGTGCAGGAACAAGTCGTTTATTAGTAGCTCATGTATAAAGTGCTAAGTGCACTTCATGCTTTGGATGAAGTACAAGCCAAATTCAGATTTCAATAAAGCTTGTAAACTCCTATACAAATCCCTGGAAAGGAATTGGTCTAATTCTTATTTAATGTTAGCATTTATCTCAATAATACACATTACTGCTGAAAAACACCTAGAGGTGGGATTTGTGTGCCCCAAGGTTCACTTGATTATTTTCTTCTCCAGACGGATAGTTTGGTTTAATGAAGGTTACTGGGCAGCTCTGACAATTCTGTCTTACAGCTGACTCTAGGCTCTCCAAGTCTCCATGACCTAGCAGAACATCCTGAACTCTCCTAATTTCTAGCTAATTTCAGGAGCTTGCAGGACCAAGCTCTATCTAATTCTGCCAATTCTACTTCTCTCTACTTCTTGTCAAGAAAAACCCAATGAAACCTACAACTGCATTCAAAACAAGTAAATAAGCATCCAGTTTGTCTCCTTGAATTTGTTTGAGTTGATGAGGAATGGAAAACATAGCCAAAGTGATACAAAACATATGGCAAGGTGAAACAGGCCAAAAGTTCATTTAACATCATCAGTTTTTAAATGCTTCATCTGTTAACCAGTTCTGACAGTAGTAATGTAAAGACACAGCAAAACAGATACCCATCAGTGCTCACACTTTTCTCTGAAGCAGTCTGTTGGGAAAAAAAGGGTTCTTCAAAAGATGTTTCAGAAGCTTCTGGGAAAACAGGCATGAATACGGAGAGTGTAAGGCTTCTTTCTGCACTTGCCACCACACATTAGTTTAAGCAGCATCCTACACCTGTGAAGCTGCTTGTTCTTTCTGACTTTGCCCCAAAATGAGTGACTGATTTACTAAACATATTAGCTTTAAGGTTTTAGGATTGTTTTATTATTTTTCTGAAATGAACTCATTCAGTATTTCTAATTGGCAGATTCTTTATCATCTTCCCTTGCAAACTTGCCAAAGACGATGCTTAATTCACTTTCAATATTTAACACCTGATGAAATTACATAAAACAAATAAGTTCAAACTTCAAAATCATATTGCTAAAAAACTTAGACTGCTCTCAAATTATATTTACATTATTCTCTTGTGATATAGAGACTTATTAAAAAAACCCTTATATTTACATATCCACACAGCCTTAATCAACTTTTTATTCACTTCACATTAAAATCAATTTTAAAATAGTGATCTGCCTTCATTTATAAACTTGGCTTTCTACTAAAAAGTTAAAATGTTAAAAAAAAAAAATCACAATATTTCAAACACAATTCCAGATAAAATCTTATAAAGGAGGAATCAATTTTTTCACCTGATGCCAAGAGTATGTTAGGAATACCATATATTTAAGGTTTTATACACTAAACCCTCCAGATGAGACTCTGAATTATTTTTAACCTGAAGCATCGACAACCAGAAATACCTTCTGAAATAATTCCACCAAATACCATTGAAAGATGAGGGCCTGCATGGAACTTAACAACACTGAAACAAAATTCCTGTCTGTTCTGGACTATTTTTTGCATGTCCTGAATCACACAGTGAGATGCTGGGAGTTTTTAGCAGTGATCTAGAAGACAGAGAGGAGGCTCTATGGTCCAGATGTTTAGGTGTCTCTCAGCTCCCAAAACCTTCTACCGGTGGGAGACACTCTTGCATGCAAACTTGCAGACTTACTTTCAGGAATTCAGAGCCATGAAAAAGACAGGCACTAACCTAAGTCCAGAATACACGCCATGAAGTCCACCGTTGTTTGAAATCTGTGCTGTTTACTTCAAGTAAAACTTTAACTGTGTGGTAAAACAGCACGAGAAAACCTTGAACCACTGCTTTTGAAGTAAAAGCTACTTTTGTTTAATATTTTAAAAGTTAAGGCAACCTCCCCTACGTGCAAAGAGGGATTTCTTGCACAGAACTGTCCACGCTGACAGAAACGCGCGGGCACATCGTTGGGTGCCAGGTGATGAAAACCAGCTCTCAGCCTCCGCCGGGATGGCTGCAGCAGAGGGCACAGAGCGCCTTCTCGGCACCCCGGCTCTGCATCAAGCAAAAGCCTCTCCAGCCAACCTCCCTTTCTGACTTCTCCTTCACAAACTTCTTTTACACTAATTTGGGAGCGGGGGTGGCACAGAAAACTGGAAGGAAAACCCACCTGCATCTGTCATCCGACGCAAAAGAGCCACCTAAACCTGCAGCAGAGGCGTCCTGAGCGGGGACGTGCAGGAGCCTCAGCTCCGGTCCTCGCCGGCCCCAAGCCCCTGTATCCGCCCTGCCCCGCGGAGCCACCGTTCCCCCGGTTCCCTGCCGGCAGGCAGGGAGCTTAGTTTCCGCGGGAGGGATGCGGTAGACTCACCTCCCGGGCAGGCTATGAGACATCCAGCTTCGGGGGGCTGGGGAAAATGAACAGATTTTTTAAATAAATTAAAAAAAATAATAAAATACATATATACAAAGTAAAACTAAGTAAGAAGCCGAGACACGACTTCCCCGACTCCCACCTGCGGGCTCCCGCGCAGCCGCGGACACGGGGTGACCGGAGGAGGGGGCTGTTTGGGAGCACTTAGCGCCCCGCCTTTCGGGAGTCCCCACCCTGGCTGCCCCCTCCCTGCTGCAGGGATGCTCCCCGCCCCCCGCTCTTCCCGCCAGGTCATTCCTGGTCGTGGGGCACATCTCCACGGAGAGGCTGGGTTAAACACTCTGCAAACCCTATTCCCCTGAAAGGCTTCTTTTAGAAAATGAATAATAAATAATAAATAAATAAATAATAAATACTTGTTCGGTAGCAGAACGGGAATGCAATTTAAAAATATAACAGGCATGTCTTGTGTGTAATTTATTGGTCATCTGTTTATGTTTTCCACATTTAACATTTTTAACGTATACAGATCGAACAAGCACGGAGGTTACTGTGTCCTGAAATGTGTGTTTTCAGAAATGTGTCAAATACATAGAGTTTGCCTTGCAAACTATACAATACTGTGTCTTTCGGTTACTGCTACCTGCTACTACTTTTTTTAGACTTCTGCTTCTCTGGTCTTTCTACAGTAGGAAAAAAAAAAAGTTGATAGAGAACGAATGGCTGGATAAAACCACTAGAGTGTGCCTTGTTCTGTTGAACGTCGTTTAGCTCTGATTCTTGCTGAACTTCTGAAAAGAGTCTTTTAGGTTTTCACAGTTAAAGCCTATAAAGTGATCATCATAGTCATGATATTCCACCTCAGCTAGATTTAACCTTTTATCTTATCACAGCTGTCAACTTTTTCACCTTCTTAGGTTTAGAGACAAAAGGATTCACCTACCATCATAGAAAAACAGCCCAGCAAAAAAATATATTACAGAGTCTCTTCATAAAAATCTCTTCCCCAGTGGAATCCTAAAGGCAGATTCCCTAGATATTATTTGTTGTACTAATAGCATGACTTGGTCCAAAATTCAGCTTAAATAAAACTATTTAATAAATTAACGTAAAATGTTTCTGAATAAATAAATCAGGAATACATCTAGTATGATGACCTGCAGAAAATACGCGATACTACGGTTTTCCTGATTACACCTCCATGGTTAACTAAGAACTGCTTCTCCTAGAGTATAAAACCATAACCAAAAACTATGTGCTAATATCACATTCAGAGAGAAAACAGGAATCTACTCCCTTTAGAGATGCCTAGCTAAAAATAAAAATATAAAGGAGCATTTTTTTCAATGTTGGTTATAAAATGTGTGCTTCTGAATTGCTGCATCTAGTTTTAAAACCAGTTACCAAATACACGTAGTTCTAATGAATTTTCAGCAGTGTCAAATGTTCTTCTACAGGTGTTAGATTGTACTTCATTACCTGGTGCAAATTCAGGTGAAACCACTTACTAAAGATATCTGGGTTTAAAAATGGTTTGAAATTGAACTCCCATTATGAACTTGGAAGTTTTCAAATAGTGGATTGTACCAGTAAAAAAAATTGTCAGGGGCAGTTTACATACCTGCTTTATTGTCGTGCATCTCCTTTTGTTTCACAGATTACAATTCAGTGTGGCAGCACTAGTAACTGCCAGTTTGTGTCAGTGAAAAGCAGGCAGGCTGCTGTGTGCTGGATGGCGTCCAGTTGGGTCTTGCAATTCTGAGGTCCTGGTGGTGCATCAGAAATTAAACTGGGGCATTTGTTACGAATTCCTTGTTTTGTTAAAGCAGAAAAAAAAAGTTGCTAGGGAATTCCAGCATCTCCCATGGATTTCCCACTTACCTCCTGCTTCCAAACAAATGTGAGTTTTAGTAAATTCTCTAATATCGTTTAAAAGAAAGGACAGTAAACCAATCCATTGGGAAGCAATACTGAGAACACCTGCTGTTTCGTTCCCCAGTGCAGCAGTCAATAGCTGCATCTGTACCATCCTTCGTAGGAAAGTGCAAGAGCTCACTGCCTCAGTTCCCTGGCTGCAGCAGCTGGAGATGCATAGCAAGGTGGAGAACTGGATGTACACCAACATGTAAGCCAGGAGGACAGATAAGGGATGAGGATTCATATGTGAAGTTGAGATTGTATCCATATGATAGTCATACCCTGATTCCAGAAGCTGTCCTTAAATTTGAAAGAATATAAGAGATCTTTAATTTATTTCCTTATGTTCCTATGGGAATTGCTTTTACTATCCTCGTTTAAATCTCTGTAATTTTCCTGTTGCTCTTTGAGAAAGACTTGATTAGTTCAGATTGTTTTGCTCTGCATTTTATTCCTCAGTATATAGTTTTTCAAGATCAGCTTAGCACTAGGAGTAACATTCATTTTGATATTCTCAAAAAAAAGTTTCCTGACTCATTCCCTGGTTTTACTGAAAGGACTTCAACTTTTCATCAGTCATCATAATTTCATTGACTTAGTGCACAATGTTGAGTGGTTGCTTAGCTCATTGACATACGGTGCATAACCTGAGACACTAAAGAGTGGTGGCACATTACATGGTTTTGCTAAGTAGTTGTTTTATTAACAGCGGAACCATTTTGGTTTAGATGACAGTGATTAAATAAGGAGAAACCATAAGGGTAAGGGAGAGAAACTCTTCCCTTCTGTCTGCCTGCCTTCTGCAATATTTCCTAGTCTATAGCTTGAAACCCAACTAGTTGATTACTTATAAAAAATGGCAGCAGATAAAAATGCATCGGCCTCAATTTCATATTTAGATGTTTTGGATGGCACAGATTTCATGGATTGTGAGTCTGGAGACAGGACAGTTGATGTGAGTCCAACGCTGAAATTGTTCATAATCTCCTTTTTCTGCACAAAGTATATGAATGACGATATTGAAATCATCTACTAAAATTTAGGGGTAGATAGGAAAATTTAGTCATTCTGGTTTTGGAATAAGTGATAAGACTGTATTACATTATAATAAAACCACCATCAGAAGATTGTGAAATTACTTCTCAACAGTGTGGAGGAAGATAATTTCTTGTAAACTAAGAATTTATTCATGACAATTTTCTTTACCTAGAAAGAATCCTTAGGTTCAGTTGCCCACACAGAGTTATCTAATGTGTTTTGAGATATCCTTGAGAATCACATCCACCAAAAGGTGATCTAATAAAAGACATCTGTATTTGAGATAAGAGCTTGTGTGCTTAAGGCTTGTCTAATTTTCCAACTATACTATCTGGACTAATAAAATATGCTACCGTATCTAGAAACCTCGTCCTACCTGTTCTATGACGCTCACAGCAATAGCAAAACTGCCATTCAGGCAGTCAGTTCTTTCAGTTGGTGTCTTGTTTCTGGGGGATGATTTTGCTTAGGCTTCTGCAAAGCTCTGAAATACTTACATGAACTTCTTTCTCATTTTGCATTTCACCTGAATTTCTAAATCATAATCAGCTGGTGTAAGCTCCCATCATGGCGACAGAGGATACTCCAACTTCAAGGGCAACACACAGCATATCTAGTTAGAGAGCAGTGCTAGAACTTTTACTCTTTCCAGTAGCTATCTCTGTAGGTTATTAGTAAATTTAAATGTTTCTTTCTGTAGCTTTGAACTTTAATAAATGCTTACTTCAGATTATTTCGATGTTGCCAAAGAAGATCCTATGCCTTTTCTATTCAAAACCCATGCCTACAGTCTTTTGCCCTCAGCAGTAAGGGGAAGACAACAGGAAAGCTGGCAGAAATCCAGACATAAAATTAGCGCTCAGAAGGCACGAGACTTCAGGTAACACTAACGTCTGTGCCTCGCTTCATTGCTGTAATGACATACTTGTAAGGAACGGCTTTCTTCACTGAAGTAAAGAGGAAAGCAAGGAGGTATAAGGAACTTTCTGTTCAAAAGAGCAGAGTGGGAACAATGGAGGAAACTCAGATTTTAATTTGGGCTTTATCAAATTCTTCTTGCTTTTATGAAAGATGGGAGATGGCTTCTAATCTTTTTTCCTTCTGGAGGCCATGTGTTTCTCTGACTTGCTGTCACTGCCCACCAGAGTCAAACCAGGGCTGGGAAAGCTGCACAACCAGTCCAGAGTGTATGGCTTAAGTTTTCTTCCTTCAAGCTGCTAGTAGCATGTCTCTGCTTTCCTTGGGTAGCCAAAGGAGGGCACTGCATGCATTTCTGGCACTCATCCCGGGAAGGCAGATGTTCAGTGCAGCTGCTGACTGAAAATAAAAGACAGCAGAGAAAGAAAGATCAAAGGGCTACAGAAGACAGGTCAGGCACTCTACATATTTGCATTTGCCTGGCAGAGCCTTTCCCCAGAAGAAGTCCCTTGGAGATTCTCTCCATCCTGCCTCATTGAATGCCTATAAGGCATTTCTCTCTTCTTCCATAATCTGTTGGCTCCATCACTCCTAGTGCTTCCACTAGAAATCAGATGGACCACTGGAAATCATAGCCTCACCTGGGAGCACCTTCAGGAGCACCTTCTGTTTCCCTTGTTGCTTGGCCAAAGTAAAGATGAATCAGAGATGAGCAGGATTTTGGATTGTTGTTTTGCATTATGCCAAATTTTAAAGGCTCAAAATTCACATCAGACTCCCTCCTACAAAAAGGACTTTTCTAACAAAGGCTTAGTTACTTGAGCCCTTAGCTTGTATTGTCCTTCTGGAGATAGATATGTGCCTGCATATGCATGCAAGTGACACAGAAAGAGGAATAATCGTGATACTCACTGTTCCATATTTAACTCCTGCAAGCACATCTGTTCACTGTGTACCCAGTAATTAATACTGTCCCTATGCAGCCTCCCTAACAACCTCTACTATACTTGCTTCTTCAGAGTGACCCTACCACCCAACAGTTCTCTTCATCTGCAAGTTGCTTCCCAAATTCTCATGTCAGTCCCACTTGCACCTCAAGGAGTTTTGGGTCCACCTCACCAAAGTCCTGAGGGCTGCAGGAGGCTAAAAAAGAGACCCAGAGCTCTTCACCCTTGCATCATTTTCTGATCCAATATTTCTCTGAGGAAAGATTTTCTCCCGGGCAATAGAAATGGAAAAATATAAATAGTTTCCTGATTTGTTTCCAGAGACCATCTCTTGAGACAAGGAAGGGAAAGAGCTGGTTTTCTGTAATTTTCCCTGTCTGGCCATCCTGCTCACTCACCAGTGGCTGAGACAACTGGGTAGCAGTCTGTAATTTGGGAGATGGCTGGGGTAGTTTGCTTTCTAACCTTATCTCCAGCTCAGCTGAAATCTCCTTACTTAATGTAAGACCTGGTAGCATGAATGTTAATGGAAAATACAGGGTAATTTATCAGTCCAATCCAGCAACACACACAAATGTTAGATCTGCCGCAGAAGGAAGGTAGGGTACTGTGCTGTTTCTTATTTTTGCATGTGCTTGCCGAAGTGCTACATCTTACTTTTCTTAGTAACCACTTAGCAGTTCCTTTGAATCAAAGATGATTTTCTTTTACAGCAGTTACATTTCACACTGGATGTGAGACTTATGCTTCCTTCAACCAACAATGTGTTTTCAGTAGAAGGAGGGAGACAGCTGTGGAGCCCACCAGGATCAGAATTAGACATATGGAAGAAGAATGACTAGGGTGAAGAAAAGGATCAGAGGAGAATGAAATTATACATCTGAAAAGACTGGCATGCACCTTAAATTTGTTTCACAGCATGGAGATTACTGGGAAGCTTGAAGGTTGTGTCTATACTACATCGGGAAATTTAGTTGTAGCCTATGGACACTTGCTAAAGTGCTGGTGTCCCATTCTTGCCTCTTTCTTAGCAATTGGTCCTGGAGGGGTAGTTTTTCCATCTGCATATCCTGTTTCCTAGAGGATGAAAATTATATCCATACATTTTAAAGCAAAGCACAGTCTGTACGCAGTAACAAGATTTCCCGTGCAGCACAAACTGAACTTACTAAGAGCAGAGGGCTCAGAGAATTTAAAAATAATATTTTGAACTCAACTGTAATTATTCTGATCACTTCTGATCCATGTGTTCAGCACTCCAGCCTATCCTTGTGGGAAAAGCCATCTTGCTCCCTTGCCTACAAGTCCCTCCAACAAAATTCATTTTCTGCTAGAAAAATCTTGTGTCCTAGTTCGAGACAGATTCCATTCTTGTCAAAAATACAGGTGGAAGATAGATAATGTATCTCTCATATGTCTTTCTGTTGCTTTAGTGCCGCTTTTTCTCCCCTAGAGTCTGTCCCAAACTTGGATTTTCTTTGCCTTCCTGTGTAATCCTTCCTCAGGTGAAACATCAAATTTTCTAAGCCTGTCACAACAGAGTGGAAATAAAACACGACTTTCACTTTTCAGGGTAAGCTTTCAATTAAGCTTCATTAGAAATAAATATTTCAAAGATTTTTCTCTGAAAATGTAGTGATTAAAAAATAAAATTGATGCAAATGGAGGAGGAAGATTGTTTCATTCACAGAATTTTTCTCTCAGAAAAATGTGTCAGATGATGTCCCACAAAAATATCAACTTCATGACATTTTTCACCACTCAGGAAAAGCAATGTTTGCCATACTTCTGAATTATTAATTTGTGAACCTGTAGTAGATGATGACTCACCAGATGGTCTGAGGACACACACTAAGCAGTGAAACTGACGGTGTCTTTATTTTAATTAAATTAAAAGTAAATGCTAAGCATGTATTTTTTTCTGTGAGAAAATGAAGAAGCTATAATTTCTTTGATTCCAGAATTAGGAATGTATTGTGTCACACAATATCATCGAATACCTACATAAACTTACATTGGCTTTCACTAATATTCTTCATTAACAATATATCCATGCATCAAGTTAATCTTTTGACATGAATTACCCATCAACAGTTGCCCATACATGTCATTTCTGCCACTTAAATGTACCCAAGGCATGATTTGCGCTTAAATCATAGGAAAAATAAAAAATTTTGAATAACCATGTTTCAGCTACTACAGAGATTTCAGAATGTGACATATTCAGAAGGATGTTTTAACCAGGAATCATTTGTAAAATATATATATGCTATTTCCTATTTTAGATCTAGTCATAGAACAAGGTTTTGCAAAGTCAACACACTGCCTGTAAAAGCAGCCACACGATACAAGGGCAAGGTTCCTTACAAAATTCAGTACATATTTTAGCAAGATGACAGCTGTTTTTTTTCTTGGATTAGCGATTACAAATCCCTAAGAGAATATTTTGAAGGTTTTATGACAGTACTGGCCAAAAACATAATTGGATGAGGAGACCAACACACACATTCTGAAAAAAAACAATATGCCGAATACTTGTTGTGTTTTATAGTTTGCATTACCTCCTTCTGGAAACAAGAACAGACAACTCAGTCAAATAACTGCTGGGCATGTGTTGTAACTTCAACAGCAATGAGCAAATCCATAGCAGAATTAGCTAGCTGATAGGAAACCGGCCACTTGAATACTCATGTGGTAGACACCTCATGAAGCGTTCTGTGCCAAACTCAACGACCAAGGTGAACAATAGCGCAAGGGCTGCTGAGGTGTTTCCTTTCATTATGTAGAAGCTTGTTTTAGGGGGATACATGTGAAACTTGCAAACGTCCAATGTTTCCTTCCTTCTCTCCTCAGTGGATTAGTGAGAGCCCAGGGCACCCTTTCCTTGCCCTGGGATCTGTTAGAAGGTGTGACAGCAGGATCTCTTTGGCATTTGAGGATATATCCTCAGATGCAAGTTCCTTTCCTAATTCAGAGTAATGACCCAGATTTCAAGCATTACTGTGTACTCAAGCACCTGGATTTGGGACTCAAAAGGTTCCTGAAAGTCAGGTCTACTTAAATTGCTTTCCTGCATCCCACCTGTGATGGGATGTCAACATGTTTTAACTCCCGTCTTTCAGCAGGCTGTAGACTGAGAGAACAGGAGTACGGAAGGAGGAGGTATTACTACAACACAGACCATTGCTGCTTCTGTGATTCAGTTCATGACATGACTTCAATGCAGCAGGGCATTAAAATGTTAGTGTCTTTGGGTTTTGAGACTCAAAGAGAAGTGATTTCTTTGGGGTTTGATTCAGAATCATTCTTTCAGAACTGAGTTTATCTCCTTTTGCTGTTACCCTGGACACAGAGCTGTGCTCAGCGAGGCGAATGGGATCAGGCTCCAGAGCTCGAAGGAAGAAAAGCTTCTTTCAGCCATGTTTCTGCCAGCAAACTGGAAACACAGTACAGTAGCTGTTTCCCCTCAGACAGGTCTTTCCTTGGATGCAGCTGCCTCCAAGGGTTGAGAGGGCACATCTGTCTCTGACTTACAGATTCAGTGGTGGAAAAGTAAAGCTTAGTCCTTTATGATTAAGATTTTACTGAGTTTGGTCAAAATATGGACAAGATGAATATATACCTATGGAATAATACCTGTGTTGACAATTAATATATTTAATCTGAACCCTGTACATTTCATGTGAGTACATTTTCTAGGTGGATATTTTTTGAGTCTGTCTTACAAGATCCCTGAAGGCTCGCAGGAGACCCACCAGCAGCAGTTTTCCTATGCCTAATGCATACATACAACCACTAGCAAGTTAATTCTACAAAAGCCTCAAATACAGGTGTATGCAAGCAGTAATAGTCCTTAACCTAATTAACAATGATCCTGGCAAAGCATAGGCATTAGTTTTTTTCTGATGGAGTGTGCTCCTGGACAGTATTAGAATGTAAAAAAAAAAAAGTTGAGAAATATTTGTATGCTGGGCTGATGCTGACTGTTGCTGGGCATACAACTAGCAATTTCATTTTAACAAGAAAAAAGCAATTAAATTTTTTTCTATTCATTATTGCGTGAAAGGATAACAAATATTTGAATGGTAGTGCTTGATCACCAGCTGGATTTATGGATTATTGTATTTTGAAAGCAGGTATTTTTGCTGTGGCATGCTGCGGATCCCTGTGCTTGAGAGATGTCATTTGTGTACAGTAAAAAAGAGGAAGGGCCTGGGGCCATACTTAAGATAAAAGACAAAAATGTTGAATTCCAAAATGAAAGGACAGCAAAAAAAACCCTCACATTTTTTTTCTTGTAATCCTAGGGGTCTGTGTCATTCTGTGGCTTCTCTTGTGAAAGGAAAGAAGCAGAAGGTAATTTCTTGAAAAAGGAAAGCTGTTAATCTGGAAATTATTTATTCTGAAAGGGTAAGAGCACATGAGTGACTTCACCTGCAGAGGCAGCTCCCAGGGAGAGCCTGTGTAGGGAGCTCTCTTCAGCAGCCCCATGACTGATGGCTTCAGGAGAGGAAAAAATCTTGTGTCAGGGAAGTTCATTTCCAATACAGTATCTGTGTTTGTGCTAGTCTTGCTTTACCTATAAAGCAACCAATAAGAAGCTAGGGAGAAAAAATGGTCTAACAGTGGTGATATTCAGAATTTCAAGATATACTTTTCTAAAAATGATATATATATAATTTTTGTTATTATTTTTGAAAGGCCATGATGAAGTAAGCTCCAAGGAGCTCAGTTTTAGAGATGAAAGAACGTTTTTAGAGTCAAGGAACCTTTTCCCAACTCTGCAGGTATACTGAAACCACTATCTATTCTCGCTATACGTTTATTTCACGGGTTTCCTTTGCTTCAATATCTGTTTGTATCTGTCTTTCACTCTCTTTCTTGATTTTCGTTTTGTCGTTGGTTTTTTTGGTTTTGTTTTATTATTTGGGAGCAGGACCTCCATGACCGAGGGCAAAGACAACAGGGTTATCAGCTGATGACAACAGCCTTAGGAGCAACTACTGCCAGAGGTGGCAACTGCTGCTTGTCGTTCTGCAGACAAGATCTGTCGGTTTTCCCTACCTGCTTCTGTCGAGTACAACCAAAAGGTGGCAGCATTTTACTCAGCATCGGTGCGTGAGCCTTGCAACCGTTCGCAGCCTGCAACTCATCCCCCATGAAGCAAAAATTGCAATTTCTAATTAAGAATGGGATTCATTATAATCCTTGCTAAATCTAAACCATTCTAAAATGCATTGGTACCATAAGTAAGAATAATTACTGTCGTGGAAACATTTTTTTCACTAATTTTACTTAAAACTCTTTAGCCATTGTTTTGGGACGTTGGGATTGCAGTGAGGGGGGTTTTTTGTAGTGTGGTCACATTTATTTTCTGTGTACCTTTGTGTTTTCAACCATCTCCCAGCTGTATTCAGACCTGAAACTCTTCTATTGATTTTGGACATGTGAAAGGGGAGATGTGGGAAATCTTGACAACTCTGTAGGAGTTTTCTCTCCAGTGAAATCTATAAAGTGTTTTCATTTAATACTTATCACTTCCAGAGAACTTTCCATTCCTGCGAGATACAGGTCAGCATTATTTCAATTACAGGTGTGTGGAAGGTGAAGCAAATAGGGTTTGTAACAGGTGCTTCATGGCACACTTCCTCTTGGGTATCTTTTGCAAATGCCACAAAACACCTCTGCACCTGTCACTGCAAAACACATTTGAAATCCCAGCCTGAAGTGGTTCATGATGCTGTACTGTAAGTTTATACAATAATTGTTTTTGCTTCTGGACCACATTATAAAGGGAGTTCTCAAAACCTTGCAAATAGCTTTTTAAAAAAATAGGTAGCTTATTTTTAAATCTAAATTATTATATCTAAATTTTGAAAAAATAATAGTCTTATATTCTTTTCCCCCAAGTTTATGAACACTCACTAAAGTGCTTGCAGTTAATTTCCAGTCAGATGATATCTTGCAACTTCATGTAGATAAAATAGCTAATCAGTGCCTGGAATACATACACTTGATTAAGGTTACCTGTATTTAAGGGTATTGGTGTGCAATAACAGTAACATTAACCCTCTGCCTTAAAACTTTTCCAAGCCACTGAGCTGATTCAGACAAAGCGACAGAAAAAACTCTTCTTGAATCTGTTGTCTGTTTGTCTTCAGGCTCAAAAAGCCTCCTGGGTACTGACTGACATTCTGAGGCCTATCAGCCCAATTAGAAGGGCTGAAATTTCAATTTGTAAATGCAGTCTGGTTGATGTGTGCTGAATACTTCTTCTCTGATGCCTCACAGACGTCTGCACTTGCTGCTGTCAAATCAGTGCACCAGTGTATGCTCTCAGCATACATGAGCGTGTGTGTGTGCTTGCAGCAATGGCACTTGGACAAAAACTGTTCAAGGAGCCTGAGAGCCATAGGTTACCCATCACTATCACTACAGATGCCCCACAGGGGCCATGGGTAAAAGGCTGTTATCGACACCATGCAGTAAGTCTGTTTGTGTGCTGGTTTTCATCATCTTTTACCACGGTCTCAGACTCCGCCAGGGGACGTTTAGGATTGACATTAGGAAGAAATTCTTCATTGTAATGCTCTGCCTAGGGAGGTGGTTGAGTCACCATCCCTGGAGGTGTTCAAAGAGAATTTGGATGAGGCACTTAGTGACATAGTGTAGCTGACAAGTAGGAGTAGGTGTAGGTAGTAGGTGTAGGTCTTGGGCCATAGGTTGGACTCGATGATCTCAAAGGTCTCTTCCAACCTTATGATACTGTGATACCATAGCTGGGAAAAATGTTTTCAGCTTTAAACAAATTCCAGGCTAGTTTGCAGTGAAGAAAAAAATTACTGCATGGAAGTGTAAAGAAGGCCAGCTAATTCATTTTGAGTGTGAGAGGCCAACTGAAGCTGCTGAACTAACTAGCAATGGCTTTCAAGCTTTTCAGGAAATCATTTCTCAAGATGTTACAGACAGCTGACACTACTGAAAAGGTTCTCCCTACTTTATTTATGACTGCACTTCATTAAAAATGAGTGTTGTGTTTAAGAGGTTGCTCAACCCCTGTAATCTGGTAAAATTTGCTCAAGTTTGCATGATTTCTACATCTTTACTGTAGGGAAATTGGAAAGAGATTACTATCAAGGCAAATGGGACTGATGGTGTGAGCAATCACTGCCCTGTGAGGCACAAATGGTTGGAAAGAAAGCAAAGATGTGGATCCACCTCTTTCTACAAAACTGGTTTGAAGATATGCATTATTCTTTCTGGAGACTGCAGAATTGTTCTTCAATGTTTTTTTTCTTCTATTTGTAACCTAATTCCACTCTATCCTGAATACAGATCACATCAGAGTTGATAGAGAACACATGCACATTAGATGTAATTGCTTTGGTGTTCCTACACTCATAGATATTGAGACTCTTCTCCTAAAATCTATTGGCCAGGCAGTAATCCAAGAAGGTAAAAAATGGAAAATAAAATAATTCTGAAACATTTTTTGTATGATGCAGTTTTGTCCTCTGATGTTATTACTGAGTTGTATCACTTTGATTGTGACCTAAAGTCCTAAAAATTGCAATTTATCCAAAAACCCTGGTATTTTTA
This sequence comes from Geococcyx californianus, assembly GCA_013389885.1. Classification (NCBI taxonomy): domain Eukaryota; kingdom Metazoa; phylum Chordata; class Aves; order Cuculiformes; family Neomorphidae; genus Geococcyx; species Geococcyx californianus. The sequence continues at coordinate 64,037 of VWPV01021630.1, forward strand.
GATGCAATTCCAAATCTGACATGAAGAGAACTGGACATAAAAATGAATGAATTCTCTTTTCCTAGTTTTTGTGTCAGCCAGGTGTTGATTTAAACCTCTGATTTTCTTTAATCTGGAAAAAGAAGCTAGGTTGATGACGTTTTTCCTCATTCCCAAACCTTTATAGTGTATGTTCCAATTGGTCATTTTGTCACAAGCATTTCTATTTTATATATACCTGTATATACAGTATCAGAACTACTGGAGGAAATTGACAGATAGTTTTGAAAGTTCATAAAGTTTGGCAGATTTAATCTAAGATTTTCAATGCTCGCATAGTTCATTTCTCATTTGCAGCCTACTGCACCTAGACTGTTTTCACCACTATAACAGAAGGCAAGCTGTCTTTTTGTATTTGTGTGAAAATCAGTGTACAGGGTGTCGTATGCACTACAGAGCTTCACTGTTTGTGCTTATTTCTCTATTACTTCCCCCCCTAATTATATTTGACTACTAAAAAAGTGTTAAAATTCCACCTGAAAATTCTACTTAGTTCATTAACAGCCTTGATTATTCATCAAGAATAAGATTGCCAAGCTTTCCCTTTATCATGAAGAATAATAGTTGTTTTCTATTGGTCTTCTCAAGGGGACTGTCAGAAAGATGTCTGGAGCTCCTAATAAAAAGTGAAAGAATAATGCTCCGGTTAAAGCTGGTACAAAGTAAAAACCTAAATTGCTAAATGGCATCTGATTAGCAGGAGGTTACATCATCTTTTGCTGTCTCTCTGCATAGCGCTTTCTTCCCAGTACTTTCATTAACAGTACAGCAAAAATGGACACTAAACCAAATTACAGGCCAGACATACATTTTTGTTAAGATGAATTTTCTATAAATTAGTCAGATGTACTCTTGATTATTTGGGGTAGTTAAAAGTGATGCTGGCCAACAGAGCAGGGTGAGCTCATCACCTGTAACAACTGATGTTCTCCTTCGGAAGAACTTTACTGCTCCAAGCCTCTGTTGGAGTCAGTGCCACCATTTCCATTGAACTTGATGGGGGCAGTTGGGTATGCTTTAAAAAATAAGGTTTCCATCCAAAGAAAGGCAGACCTTTGGCTGCAACATCCAGATGTATGAATCAAAGACCTTTGTTCTGAAGGTTTCCAAACAGGATCTTTGATGTCTGTGTTTGATGGGAAGTTTCTCAAGCCATCCGTGGCTCTGTTTCTGCATCCGTCCAGAATGGGCTCGGTCAAACAGTGAGTGGCTCGCACCAGCTGGTGCCTCAGAAGCTAGCAGTCACTTTACACCGTGCAGCTATGAGGAAGGCAGAGATACCCGAGCTATTTCTCACAGCAGCAGTGCTGTTACAGCAATATTAGCACCACTGAGTTAGTCAGCCCTCTTAACTCCTCACTGCAATGGAGGCATTCACGTAGAAGTCAAATCCCATCCATCCGATCCCATACAAGACAGCAGTTCTCACCTGAACAAACTCAGCTAAAAAAATCTTCATCCATGCTGAATCCATTCTTGGTTTCCTGGATTCATCCTTGAGGGCATCTTTGCCTTTTGCATTGAGTGGAGCGTGGTTTAAAACAAAAACAGAATCTTGAACCCCTCCTCCATGAAATGTGCATCCTTTCAGTGGCCTCCCTCCATGCTCCTTGTATTCCCTTGGTGCAGGGACAGAACATCAGTTGGAAGGTGGAGGTGCATGGTATAGTAGTTGTTGCCACACTGATTGGTGGCAGGAGGCTCAGCTCTAAATGCTGAGTTAAGCTGGAATTTCTCATACCTTTCCTCTGTGACTCCTTTTTGTTAAATAAATACAGTTGAATGAGTCATGCCTGAAGCCGGTGAAAAATCAGGAATGATTCCTAAGTCTTTACTCCTACCTTTTGTTGCATGAGCTGTAGCTGTTGTTTCAGGCAGAGGCATACTGGCCTGCTTTCATGACACTTGCCACCCTTCTGGAAATGTCCCCTATTTGGCAACATCGTGTCACTGCTGAAGAAGTAGCTCCTGCTGGATGCCCTCCTATGTGCTTACAGAATCATAGAATCATAAGGTTGGAAGAGACCTCTGAGATCATGAAGTCCAACTGTGCTTGTCTCCCTACTAAACCATTTTCACTTGGGTTTTCACTCCAAGGCATAGCGGAGAAACTTGTGCTACTGCTTTCAAGCTTCCACACCTCTGGTATAACATGGACATTCAGAATATTGATAACTCACAGAATATGGGGCAAAGAGAAATGGCATAGCAACACTTTCTCTTTTCTGAATTTGAAGAGAAAATTTTAGGCTTTCCTTAGTTCCTTCAAATGACAGCCATAGGTGCCAGCCTACAGGAGTTCTGCATTTGTGTTTCATTTCACATCAGGGGTGCTCTTCTTGAGGAAATACCTTGATCATCACTATTTAGATGCACTGCAGTTTACATTGCAGAGGGATCTCTCAAAATGAACTCTTGCAGACAATAGGAAGCCAAAAGAGACACAGCCAGAGCACACCTAGTGTGCCTAGTCCAGAGTAGCACCCCCCCCTTCCCAAATTGTGTGAATCTGAGATACTTAAATCCTGCTGTTTCATTCTGTAGGGCTCTTCTCACTGTGCTGCACATTGTCGTCACTAACACAAAACCAAATGGGGCTGCTCCTGGCCCTGACCCAGGACCTGAACTGTGAAGGCAGGAGTCCTCATCAAACTCTGGGCTCAGTCTCTCCTGCCAAACAGCTCTCTCTTACTGTGTGCAAAACAGATACAGGACAAGGACTTCACATCTAGATTCTGCTGCGGTTAGCCCTGCACAAGACCATTCACAGCCTTTGAAAATACAATAAAAATAAATGTTACAAACTCTTCTATCCTGAAAAAAATCTGGAAAATTCCCAAGTTAGGAAGGAGCTCTGTATGAGTTACAACCTGTGTAGGAACTGGCCATCTGATTCATATTGCTCTTCAACAGCCAAAGTTTTACCCGTAAGCTAAATCTTGGGATTTTCCGTGTTGGTACACAAGAAGTGAACATCTGTTTAGAAACCCTGTTTGATCTTTATATTTAGAATTTATTCTAATCTAAATAGCTAATCTCATGACTACTTGATGAAATAATATAGGTTAAATTTATAGACTTTTTTGTTCTAAACCAGAGAAATTATAAAATGCGTCCTTGAAAATATGATAAACTAGATAATTTTTCTCTCTTCTATGTTGCAGCCAAAAGGATATTTTTTTTAAACAGTGCAATACTGCTGTTAATTTCATTTGTCTAAAATAAGCATCCCTTAATTGAATTATGATATTTTCCCACTAAACCGTGGAAACTATTTAGAACACAAGATGACAGTTCTGGAGAGGCAGAGAAAATGAATTACAAGCACCAGAACCATCTGAAAACATCATTCTGGAAGGAACCTATTAGGTCATTCAGTCCGTTTCCTGCTTTCCTCAGAAATCTGGTGTAACTGTCTGCAAATGGATTGCTTTGCCTCTTTCAAAAGGTTGAATAGAACCTACCTCAGGACTAGGCACCTGTGCATTTGATCTTGTGCTAGCTTTCGTCTTTTACATATGTATTTCCTCTTCCCATAGTAACTACCCCACTGAAGTAGTATAACAGAGCAATTGTATCCTTCCTCAGTCTTTGCTTTGCTTGACTGTGTAAACTACGAATTTTAGTAGTAATTTTTAATTATTATTTTATTATTATTATTTATATTTTTAGATATAAAAATACAACATTTATATTAATTAATTATATAATTAAAAATAAATAAAGGTTATCTGTCCCTTTAGTGAAGCTTATAATGGATAACTTCTGGTGTTGAATGCAATGAGCAAATATACGAACAGTTTGGGATAAAGATTGAACTGCTGGAATGTAAGAGCAGTGTCATGCATTCACAGATTGCTGTGCCTAGCCTAGTAAGTCTCTCAGCTGGCACTATTGACCTTGTCAGATTAATTTGTCATGTGCTTACGACAACATCTTTCAAAGAGTTTTTAAGGTTTCATCATAAACAATTTGCAGCGTTGACATGATCGCTTTGGTATCTCACTCCTGTTGACCTTCCTGGCACCGAAGGTGGAATATGTCTGCAGATATGGATGGGTCTCAGAATGGGCTTTTGTGAAAATTATCTCTAAAATGAGACTGAGTGAGTGCCTGGAGCTTCTGAAGTTGTGTGAACTCTCATCTCCTGTGGGAAATGTGTGAACACACATATTCTGTTCAAAAAGGCTGAGCAGAAGGCTTTTTTACCACTTAGCTCCATCAATATGAACTTAAGGCTTCAAACATGCAATAAAAATGTGTCTGCACTGTACAACACATACAAATTTACCAGGTTCATGTAAATAAGAGCAGTGATACCAGATGCATAAATAAACATGATAGCGTGGCGTTCAATTTTCATTTGGCAGCCATCTCAAAAGCTGTTCCTATGGGAAATTTATCACACATAAGAAGTCTTTACTAACCCGTATAAATAAATCTGTCTGGATCCAGTTTGCCTTGTTACTGATGTAAGTTGGAAAATTGCCATCTCGGAGAGCAGACTTGAGCTCTCAGCGTTATTACAAAGTCTGCTGCTTTGCACTGAGGTGTGTGGTGACTCTTGAGAGGGCAGGATCTGTCCATTCACATGCCGACAGCAGGGAGTTGATGCCTGAAATTCACAGCAAATCCCCTTCTGATTGTCAGCCATTTTCACACACACAAAAAAAGCATCTTTCTACACCATGTCTTGTCTCTTTCTCTCAGATGATTACGTACACATGAAACTGAGTGTATTATTTCAATTAGCGCTCTCTGTTTAGAATATTAGGTAGCTTCCTTCAAGACAACTTCAATAGCATACAAATGCAATACCAGTAATTGTAACATCAATAATTGTACCAAAAAGAACAACTCTCACCTTGTAGAAAAGTGAAAAAAAAGTCATAAATAGAGAAAACCACTCATCACTAATTTGTATTAGCATCACTTGTAGTCCAGTTTTGCAGTTTTCATCTTTTTCCAACAATGCAGCATTGCAGAAGAGAGTCTGTAGATGTGACCTTGTATAAAGTGAGGGACAGTAATATTCAGGTTTTTGTCCCCCTGGGGAAGGAGGGAAAGGAACAGAGAAAAAAATGTTTTTCCTTAGTAGAAAGGCACATGGGACTCATGAAACTGTAGCTTATAGGCTCTAACAGGACTGCATATACTTGAGCATAGAGCAAATACTGACTAGAGAAGAGATTACTGGAAAGTCATTTTCATGAGGGTTATAAAAGCCTGGAGTCAGGAAATATAGAGGAGGTCGTAGTACACATCTTGTTATCTAACAGCTGTAAGGTGCATATTGATCTCGTTTTGAGCAGCAATAAACAAAGCCATGAACCCCGTTAAGGGAGATTGAAGAGTTTGACACAAATGTATCAGTCATTATTTTGGGTCTTACGTTAGCGGCACAACACCAGTTCAGAGGAAGCAGTGTGAGGCTGGAGCTTTGGGGAGATTTCTTATAGAAAGGAATCTGGGAGACTGCTTGGAGATCCATCTCATGAGATTGTGTTTTGCAGAACTTTGGACAAACATGCAAAAAACAAGAGGAGAAATCTTGAGGCAAAAAGAATTCAGAATAAATTCAGGAATAATTTTTAAATATTGTACTTTTTCTAGTAATATCTCATCTCCATTATTTTACTCCATTTTTTTCTTTATTTTACTTCTTTTTCCTCTCCAGTTCTCTCTTGAGAGAATAAGCTCATTAGGAACGTTCATTAAGGAAATTAAAAATTAATGGGCATTCAGACTTTATCTTCTGCCAGAGAAAAAGACAGTATATGAAATCTCATGAATGGTAAAACCATTCATTGGTGTCACCTGTTGCAAAGAACTTTCTTCAAAGTTTCATTTTCTGATACTAAATTAAGAGAAGCAATAGAAGAGAGAGTGAGCAGGATGAAAAATAAATTGTAGAGGCAATTTCAGAAATATGAAATAGAAATAAAAAGCCTATACAGCACTCTTAAATTCAGGCTGTTCTTTATGTCAAACACCAGAAAAGTCATGCTTTGTAATTCATCTGGATGCTCATATCCTGAGGGATTTTTGTTCAGCTGAAAGAAAGGAAAAAAGATGTTAACTTACATGTAAGCTCTGATATAAACAGCACATATTCTAAAAGCTATTTATATCCTTTGCTTCTCCTTTGAGCATAATTTTCTTGATTGATTTATAGCATAGCTGGGACCGCATGAGGTCAGACTGAACATAATTACATTGACATTTTTATGCTCAGCTTCCCCTGTGGTGTCCCCTGCCCTAGCTATCTTGTTTGCAACACCTGAAAGCCATCCTTTTAACTAGGAAGTTAGGGGTTACCAACATGATGATCCACATGAGAGTACCCAGATGCAGTGGCATACCGCATCTGAGGAAAGCTTATACAGCAAAGTCTAAGAAAAATCTTACAAGTAATCATGCCAAGATCAGCAAAGTGTCTTGAGAAACTCCTATATTAACAAATAACCTTTTACTTTCTGTAGTGGTTGAACAAAAAGAATTTTCTGTTACTTCTATAAACCTTTTAATCTAACATGAATACCCAGGGTAAGGTATATCTTATTTCACTTTAGACATCTACAATAAAAGGCGTAGTAACAGATGTCATTGTAGGTAACAGTTGGGGATTTATCTACAATGGAAAAACTGCATTCCAGAAATGCCTATTTATCTCCATTTGTCTTGGGGAATATGCTCAGGTGATGACACTGACACAGCAGATGCCTTACATAATCTAAGGTGAGTCTCATATCACATGTCCACCAAGTCCTCTCCAGTCTTGTATTTTCACTCCTTATCTCTTTTGCCTAGATATCTGATCATTCTTGGTGATTTTCTTCTGAAACTGTCTTGTTCTCATTTTAGATTTGATCTCACATAACCTTTGGTTTTATTAGACTGATATGAATTCTGCGGTAGTTTCAGCCACCAGCCTTGCAGAACTCTTGCTGCTAGTCTGGATGTGAAGGTACTTTTGATGTATATCAGGGTGAATGTGAGCCAAATAATTAAACCAAATTAAATCAAAAGTCAGCCTCCTGATTTCTAATAATTTGAAACAGCTGAGTAAGCAACTATATTTGGCTCAATGCAATTTTTGCACAGCAGACAAGGCTGATAATAAGTAGATTAATCACTTTTGCTACATTTAAAATCTTAGAAAAGTAAGATGTAATTTTCAATGTTACTGTAAGTACCACTCAGTTATTTTTTTAAAAAAGCTTTGAATTCTTTGGCTTTCTCACAGATTTAGATGGCAAGATAAATCTCTGCATCCTGCAATGTGCGCTACAGCACTACAGAAGCATCAGAAGCTACTTAGGGGTGGTAGCGTTCATGAAGGTGATGAGAATTGCTTTGCTACTCTGTGAAATGTTGACAATGCTTTGTCCTGTCAACTTCTTCAAAAATGAAAATTCATCCCATTAAAAGTCCTCAAACTTAGAAAGCTTGGTTGATCCCTAAAATGGAACTTTTTGAGTTTATCAGCTATGTGATTGGAAAAATTGTACAAATTTTTGTAGAAGATTTTAACAAAAAAAAAAAAGGGAGAAATTTACTGATTTTACTATTTTTTAGTGGAAACTGACCAACACTGAGAAGGAGAAATTGCTTTCCAGTTGGAAAAAGAATTTGGGATTTTGGCTTTGTTGTTTTCAAATGACAAATAGGAAATTCCCCAAGGTAAATTTTACTCTTCTCCTAGAAAGAGTAAATGGAAAACTCCTAAGCAGCTTTATATGAAACAGTGCAGTCAGTCATCACCCAAGTTAGGAACACTGTCTGACACAGTAGGGACTTCAGAGTCCTGGAATGTGTGTTCAGTTTTCATATTTTTATTTGGTAGCCATTTATTTAACATTCCAAGGTTTCCTTGAGATTTCTTGTTAAATATATATTGTTCTACAACCTAATACATGCAGAATGGGATATCGCTCCACATTACAGGCTTTTGCTGTCCCCAGCACTGCTCCGAGAGACGCACATCTTTTTTGAAGAAAAATCATTTGCAGCTAAGGAAACAGCAGCTTTACAGAGTTCCTATGCTGCAATCTTGAGTTTCCATGCCAGATTCTGCTTTTCAGACTGCTCTAGTTGAAATAACCAAACATCAACATATTCTGTTAATGCTTTGTATTTCCCAGGAGCTTTACATTGTTACCTGTTCTTAACCCCACATGAAACAGATTATCTGCAATCCAAGGTCCAGTTCCAAAAACAGGCTGTCTTCTTCCATTGCACCTGTGCAGCTAGAAACCTTCTTCTGGGAATATCTTTGAGGTCTTTTTGCTCAAGTATTTCTTTGATGTGATTCACATGTATGTTTAGGTGATATTTTTAAACAGTAGCTGATTTTCTGCTTTCCTATGGCAGTTGTGCAAACTGCTTGGCAGAAGCTCGGGGCTTCCTTTTTGATTTGTTTGCATCACACCTGAACTCCCACAGCTCCCACCTCAGAAATGCTGTAAGTCATCTTGGTTTGTGTGAGCCATTAAGCAAAACAGGATGTTGTTCAATAAATCCCTGCAATGAAGACGCAACGGCCCTCAGGGGCAGAAATTCTGTCAAATACTGCAATAAATTCGTAACGATGCCATGGAATAGAGGAATTACCATTTTGTTGAATTTCTTAGATTTAGCTGTGGACTCAATAAGGAAGCTGTTTCTCAGACTAAGGTCGGAGGTGCAAGCCTTCCCACACAGAAGTGGCCCAGTGGGTACCAAGGGGAATTGCCCAGGTGTCTGGGGAGAGCTATACCACAGCAGTGGAGGCGGCTAAAATTTAGCAGCTGCCTAAGCACGCTTTGAATGATAAGTGAGTCACACTGAGGATAGATGTTGCAACCTAAGCTATGGCAGCTGTTGGAAATGAAGCCTTGGATGAATTTCTCTAGGTCTGTCACCCTCCAAGATAAATGTAGGCAGCTGAACCTGCACATATTCACTTGCAAGTGACGGCTGACATTTCCTAACACAATTACATGGAAAAACTATGCCAGATGGACAGTCTTGTCAGGAGTGGCATTTGCTCATTTTCTTTCTCTGCCACTGTGCTGAAATTCAAGACGCTTTGAAAAGAAAAAAGGCGATATTAAAAACGTGCAAGTTGCAAAGATACACACTTAAGAAATCTCTAAAGTGTCCTTATGACCCCTTCTACATGTGAGCCGCTATAAATCTTTAATTACATGCTCACACGCTGTTTTTCACCGAATCTTGTCTCGGGCAGTAGCTGGATTTTCAGCATTTCTCTTCCTGTCATTCAGAGGGGCGCAGTTTAGCACATTTCACCCATAAAGAACACAGAAGATTGTACTCCATGAACCTGTGAAGTTCCCAGCATAGTGACTGAGCATGTCAGGAGCCTTAATCTGGTTTCAATGATATTTTTCTTCACTTAAAATAGAGGAAATAAGTTACAGGCAAAGAGTGGCTGGAGTTTGCAGGCACCTGTTAACTGCTAGAGCCCAACTTCAGGATGGTGTTTTTTCATAATATTTTATGAAGGAGCGCAATCTACCCTTTCCACCCCTCTCTGGTGCTGTTGATGCATCCTAAATCCTGTGTTGTTGTTCCCAGGACACTTCAATTATGCTTTGTGAGACCAGATTAATTCAATAGCTTGTACCAGGTAATGCCAATAGCTTGCACCTAAGCAGTTAGAGGTTACCACTTCTGTAATTCTTCACTGGTAAGTGTGAAACACTTAAAAGTCTGCCTAAAAGTGCTTTGTACAAGGGAGTCTGCACCACCTCCCTCCTCAGAAGTTGCTTAATGGCAGCTTCTGTGAAGGGCTAAGAAATAAGCCTGGACTGCCTTTCGTGGCTGTCACTCTCCAGAGTGACTCCAAAGGAGAGCAAGTATGGTATGCTTCATTGCCACCACATGTGCCAGATCCGCTACGGACATGTGTAATCTGAGGCTGTCAGTCTTCTTTTGACAGTACAAAATGTTTTCACATGGTGGTTTGCTGTACATTTATGTTTAGTCTTGATGGACATTTAGAATTTCAGTTTTGGAAATTCTGACAGTGAAAATTTGTTACATCCTGAAAATTGGCCAATGTTTTAATCTTAAATGGTTAAAAATTTTCCCTTACCAGCAATGCTGTGACATTTTAATGAATGAAAATATTGAGCGTTGTGAAAGCAAATTTTCAACATAGAATTTTTCACTTTTACATTCTTACTGAGCATGCTGCCTGGATTACCTACACTTTGCATCCTGTACCATCACAGAGGAGAAAAGAGAGCATGACATGAAGTCCAGAACTGAGCCTTCCCAGAAGCCAACCTTCTAAGCACAATTTCCAAGAGGTTCTCTGGCAGCGTAATACCATAGAGTGGTTTCTGTTATACTCAGGAACTCAAATACTTTGACATGGATCTGAGTTATTCAAAGCAAAATATCATAGGTCAAATTTTCCACCATTCTATATGAAAACCTCAGCCCTACTATAATTTTTTCAACTTAACAATTTCTACCAATTCACTTAAAAGGAAATAACTCTCCCATAACTAATATTTATTAACTATCATTTGAATGTTTCTCTCATGTGTTTTTCTTCTAAAAAAAATCTGTTATGGTATCCTTTCCAGTCTCCCAAGAGATTCCAGTATCTTCTGGGTGCATCTGCTTACTATTCTTTTCCAAGCCTGTATTTGTATACCAAAGCCTGCTGGCTTTACATGAGCAAAATAACGTATGTGAAGGGCTCACTATTCCCTTGCAGTTTCTGATAGAAAGACTACTGTATATTTTCATTTAAAAGTACTCCTACTCTTTGTTTCCCTTTAATCTTGTGGATATTTCTCTTTATTTGCCCACCATTTAAGGAAGAAAGTCAGACTGGTTAGTGAAATCCTGAAGCCAGGGTCACTTAGTGAGAGATGGAAGAGTGGGTAACTGCCTGGTTCCCGATAAGTTCACACTTCAAAACGTGCCCTCATTTGATAACCTGCTGAGAGTCCAACTACTACTCTGCTGGCAAGTAGAGCAGTGCAATATTAATGGGTCCGTAGATCAAAATGTCTGGTGCAGAGTGCACGGCATCAGTATGGTATCTGCTTGGGGGTGTTTGCTTTCTACTTGTTGTAGTAGTTGTCTGGCAACTACCTAAAGGGAGGTTGTAGTCAGGCAGGAGTGGGACTCTTCTCTCAGGTGACCGGTGACAGAACAAGAGGACAAAGTCTCAAGCTTCGCCAGGGGAGGTTTAGGCTTGACATTAGGAAGAAGTTCTTGAGAGGGTGATTGGCCATTGGAATGCGCTGCCCAGGGAGGTGGTGGAGTCACTGTCCCTGGAGGTGTTTAAAGAGAGATTGGATGAGGCACTTAGTGCCATGGTGTAGTGACAAGTAGGAGTAGGTGTAGGTGTTGGGTCATAGGTTGGACTCAATGATCTCAAAGGTCTTTTCCAACCTTATGATACTGTGATACTGTGTGATACTCGTGCTTGTCTGAGTCAGCGAGCTGAATGCCCACCCACAACTGTAGTTCAATATGAACTGTCTCCAGGAGGTTGTCTTGTGGCTTAGCTTGGCTGAAAAAGGGTTCATGTTGTATGCACTGTCAGTCTGTGAGGGGAACAAAACCACATCATCCAGGGGTTTTGCTTCAAAATGTTCTGCTGATCCAGACTGGAACATCATTGTAGATCCACCAAAGCCTGACTTTCTGGCACAACAAGACATCAAAAAATCAACAGATACTCACATCATAATTGTGTGCTACTTCCAGGACAAAATATCTGGCTCACATTCAACACATCTGAGAACATAACCCTAAAAACCAGACCTGGCCATCTAACACTGGTATTGCTAATGATAACATAAGGAAAAAATTAAACAGCCCTCTTGCTTTTGTAACACTTTCTACAGGTGATATGTACTTAACTTCATGATTGGTTTTTAAAAAATCAGAATATAAAGAGAGGAAGTATTATGAATCCTCTTACACATTTTTCATTTTTATCAATAGATCTGAGAAATAACTTTGCACTGATTTCTATGGAGGCCTCAAGGAACAATGGTACTGCTTAGAGGAGAATCTGGGTCGGTTTCCATTCTAGCTGGGCTGTTACAACAGCTGTCTAGTGCTGCTTAGATGTCTTCTAGCAGATTCCTGTTCCCTAAGTATTTTTCCCTGGTGCTATGTAGTTGTAACAGCTCAAAAACCTACAGTGTACTAATGCTGAATTGTTGAATTGAACTGCATTATTCCTGAAATAAATGAGGGAACTTGAGAGACAGGCTACCTTATAAACAGCAGATATATCTCCTCAAGAACCACTGTATCCCTACAAATATTTTCAAGGACATCTCCTTCATCAAATATTCCAGACTACTATTCCCTAGATACAAGGTGGCATTTTTCCCTCAGGAACTCATTAAACAATTATATACCAAAGTCATGATGGAATTCACAATGTCTGAAGGATTTATATTTTCATCCATACTCACTCCTTGTTTATTAGAAAATTATATTTTGCCTTCAGGAATAGAACATGATTCCCAATCCCTAATCAGTTTCACATCTGCAAACACGACATGCTATCTCAATAGGCCAGACAAATAAAGTTGTATCACATACCTGTACAATTCTGCTATAGATCACAAGAAATTTTGCTGTCATATAAAACACTTTTTGCAGGATTTAAAGGAATGTTGACCTTTACATAAGTCTTTAAAACTTACCTTTGGAGTTGTATAGTTTGACATTTGATGAGCCGTTTGTGCTGAGCCCATCTTAAATTCCTTCCCGTGTATTTGCAAAACACTAGCACAATCTTTATTTCGTACTTCTCTTTCATCCTCTGCTAGTGACACAGATTTTAGAACTCAGATCGCAAAATGTTACAAACCAGTAATCTCAATGTGGTTTTTATTGAACTAATATCTTGGTTTGAATTATCGATTCATACTGCACACCTCTGTGCCTAATTCAGAGCAAACGTCACAATATTTAATTTGACATGGTCTTTGGAGACCTAGTACTCTTAAAATAGAGAGTACTTACTAGGAAATAACTGTCAACCCTCCCACCTACCCCCTTTTAATGCCCAGAAAGCAGCACTCCAAAGCCCTCTTTCTTGTATTCTCACAGCTACTAACAAAGGACTTGATGGATACAATCCCACAGGAATGTTCCCTAAAAATGTGTCAGTTCTGTATGACCTAGAATGCTCAAAATAACTGAGTAAAAGGTTAAAAAGCTTAAGGACACCAGAAGGACAATGGGATCAGTGTCCATCCTGCCTTGACTGTGTTGTCTACCTAGCCTTTAGTAAAGCATTTGACACCATTTCCCACAGCATTCTCCTGGAGAAACTGGTTGTTCATGGCTTGAATGGGTGTACTCTTTGCTGGGTAAAAAACTGGCTGGATGGCTGGGCCCAAAGAATTGTGCTGAATGGATTTACGTTCAACTAGCACAAGGGGTGTTTCCCAAGGCTTATTATTGGGGAAAGACTTATTATTGGGGAAAATTCTGATTAATAGCTTTATCAATTATCAGGATGAGGGGATCAAGTGCAGCCTCAGTTAGGTTGCAGATGACATCAAGTTTGGCAGGAATGTTGATCTGTTTGAGGGAAGAAAGACTCACTGGAGGGATCTGGACAGGCTGGATTGATGGGCTGACACTAATTGTACGACAACCAACAAGATAAGTGTTGGATCCTGCAGTTAGGTTATAACAACCCTGTGAACACTACAGGCTTGGGAAAGAGTGGCTGGAAAGTTGCCGAGTGGCAAAGGACCTGGGGCATGTTGGTTGACACCCAACTCAATATGAATCACCAGTGTGCTTATGTGGCCAAGAAGGCCAACAGCATCCTGGCTTATGTCAGAAATGCTGTGGCCAGCAGGACCAGGGAAGTGATTGCTCGTTGTACTTGGCACTGGTGAGGCCACACCTCAAATATTGTGTTCAGTTTTGGGCCCCTCACTACAAGGACGCTGAGGTGCTGGAGCGCATCCAGAAAAGGGCAATAAAGCTGGTGAAGGGTCTGAAGGACAAGTCTTATGAGAAGTGGCTGAGGAAACTGGACTGTTTAGTCTGGAGAAGAGAAATCTGAAGGGAGACTTTATTGCTCTCTACAATTGTCTGAAAAGAGGCTATAGCAACATGGATGTTGGGAAATGGCCTCAAGTAGAGCCAGGGGCAGTTTAGGCTGGATACTGAATAAGATTTCTTCACTGAAAGAGTTGTCAAGAGTCAGAACAGGCTGCCCAGGGAAGTTGCTGAGTCACTATCCCTGAAGGTATTTGAAAGACGTGTAGAAGTAGTGTTTAGGCACAGTATTTAGTGGTGGTTTGGCAGTGCTAATTTGGACTCAGTGATCTTAAAGTTCTTTTCCAGCCTAAATGATTCTATGATTTTATTTGTTCTTTCTCTTTAACATGTGAACACTGATCACTTTTTTTTCCTCTTTACTGCATCAGCATCGTGGTAATAGCAGATGTGCTTTTTTTTTTCCTCCTGAATGTATTATGTCTTTCTACTTTATTCATCCACTGACTTCGATGAATAAGTTGAGGCAATAAGGGATACTAGCCTCTGCCTGTCATGGACAACTTTCAATTTTTAGGTTATAGTTTGTAAGAAAGAGGAATATACAAGAGATTCAGACAAATTTCTGAAGTCTATGGGACATACCTTGGATCTAGTTGGCTAAAAGTCAAGCTGTAGCTGGAAACTTGCCATTTTGTTTCCATAGTGTATTATTTACTGGGGGAAAAGCTACAGGAATTATGCCAGAAAATGTAAGGTAAAAGGGATAACATTACAGCAAATCTGCTTCAACATTAAAAAGAAAGGAATGTTACCCATCCATTTGATAGGGAAGTGAAGCCTTTATATGAGTTGTCAAGAACTGCAATTGTTATTCCATGGACTGTTAGTGCATTCCTGTCGTAGAGGCAGGACTGATAGCCGTCATGGCTGGAAGGAAGCCAGAGACCAAGGGAAGAGCTAGCAAATGGGCAAAGTCAAGAAAGGAGCTACAGTTTGCTCATTAAAGGAGAAGACACATCCTGTAGAAAAATGTTGGATTGCTGTCCACAAAGGCAGATGATGTATCGTGTCCTTATAGAATGGAGGTGGAAAAAGGAGATGGACTATCTAGATAAAAAAGCGAGAACTGGGAAGAGAGAACTAGGAACCTGTTAAGGTTAAACGAAGGGGAAAAGCTGGGACTGCAAAAGAGGGAGATAAGGTGAAGAATAAGAGTGATGAAGGGCCAAAAAGCAGACACGTGGAAGAAATGGGACTGACTGAGATAACAATCTGGACAAAGGACAGAAAAGGAAAGAGGGTGAGACAGCTTCTGGAGGTGTAGTGAAAAGGAAGAGAGAGAAATAGGAAATAGAAATAGAGGGAGCAAAAAGAACCTGAGAGGTGACAGAACACATGGAAAGGAACTGGCTACAGGAGGGTACTACAGCTGGGAGGAGAAGAGTAGGAGAGCTAGAGGAAATGAGACTGGAACTAAATGGATGAGGAGAGCAGTATGGTAACGGGGAGAAAGGGGCAAGAAAAAGACCACAGATTAACAGAAGGAAATACAAGGTCAGAAGGATGGAAAGGAATTAGCAGAGGAATACCAGGACAGCAGAGTCAGACACAATCTGGAGCTGTTGACTCGAGCATGTCCTGCCTTCTGTCTAGTGAGTGCCTGTGGGTTCACTTCACTGGAAACCAAGATATGATGGAGAAATCAGGGCAAAACCATGTCCAATAGCAGGGTACCACTTAGCTGGGTGAATATGTGGATCCAGATGCAGGCATTTATAAGCATTCCCAAATTCACAATTTAAATGCAGATCTGTAAGTTCAAATGGCCAAAGTCTGTGTTGTCGATCTGAAGGTTCAAAATTGTGCTGGTCACACAAATGAGTAGAAAAACTTAGAGTAAAAATTACTGATTGGTTTCTGAGAGCATCATTTTTACGACAAAGTCAAATACATTCTTGTAACATTATGACACAATGACTGTCATCCATGCAAACTGATTTTGAGCCCCTTGTATTATGAAGAAATTCTTAACTGTATCTTTCTGTACTATTTTCACTGCAGAAGCCTTGCCTTATTCAGCGTTCTGCAAGTGTATCAGGACACCTTCTGTCAGATCTGATTTAACTGGTTGCAGACTTCAGATTTTACTTCACATTATTTTTCTAAACAATCATATACAATGAACAACCAATAGTCAAAATATAGGGTTTATAAATGTGCGATATGCTGAAATTTATTATGATAAATGTTCATTTCACAGTTATGGAAAGTATGTAGCCCATTCAAAGTCATCAGGTTTCACAGTGCTCATTTCAACCAAATCTAAAGAAAGGCTGACATGAATGCTACATTTTTAAGAAACTCATCATGCAAGATAAATAATTTTAATAATAATAATA
>VWPV01021632.1:0-26339 GCA_013389885.1 Geococcyx californianus
TCCCTAGGCAGAGCATTCCAAACAAGAGGTTCCCCTTCACATCTGTGAGCCAGGCCTACTTGAAGGTGTCTCTGTGTGTGGGGAACGTCGTGCTGGACACGCTGCTTGTGTTACCGTCTTCTTATCACTCTCCGGGCTCATTCTTATGACTTCTGGAGACTACCTTTGCAAAAATCACTTGGTTTTCCACACTCTATAAAAAAAGCTCTTGTTGACTAGCCCAGCAGTTTTTCTCCAGAGCTTTCATTTTCCCTAATAAACGTTTTATATGTCTTTCTGCTGAATTTCTCTGAGTATCATCTTTTGTTTGTAATTTCTGCTTTTACCAATCCAGAAGAATGTCTGCTGAAAACCATCCTCTACCAAAGAATTGTGAGAGAAACTGGTGATTTAGTAAATGCCTCTCAAAGGACTTTCACAAACACAGAATGATTTTCTGATTGACAATTACAGACTGTCTACAAAATTACTTTTTCACCTTCATCTGTTCATTTTGCAAAATAAATAAAAGAGAAGTAGAATATAAAAAGGGCAGAGATGGAGGAGCAGCCAAGCAGCCCAATCTCTGGAGGAGCACGGGGGGATCAAGCAGGAGGCTCCGTGTCCCCTGCCTGTGGAGGTGGGAGGATGCTTTAGGGCTTAAATCTCTGCCTCTTGGGCCCTCAGGCTGGCAGAACCCTGCCACGTTGATACGCGGCTGAACTGAGTTTTTAAGGAGCTATCCTGGAATAGAATAAGAACAATTTTCTTTCCCTCAAATGGAACATTTTTAGAAATCTACTCCACTTAAATACATTCATCTGATGGTAAAATATCTTGGCTTTTCATTGGAAGATACCATCATTTCAGAAGCAGCCAACGTTGCACGCACAAGCCAAAGGTGCACGTGTGAATCTCCATACGTTCTTCAGAGTCTGGATTAGGTCCTACACAAAGATTGAAATAACATCTCCAGAGATTTTGTATCCCTTCTGCACCTCCATTTAATTTCTGTCCGTTATGAACTATAATTTAGGCTTGACATTAGGAAGGTCTTCACTGAGAGGGTGATTGGCCATTGGAATGCGCTGCCCAGGTAGGTGGTGGAGTCACCGTCCCTGGAGGTGTTCAAAGAGAATTTGGATGAGGCACTTAGTGACGTGGTGTAGCTGACAAGTAGGAGTAGGTGTAGGTAGTAGGTGTAGGTGTTGGGCCATAGGTTGGACTCGATGATCTCAAAGGTCTCTTCCAACCTTACAATACTGTGATACTGTGATAATTTTGATTTTAGTTTACACAATTCCTCACCCAATCCATTGCATTTTCAAGTACTTCAGAAACCTGACAACTGGAATGAAAACTAAAATTTCAACAGAATTTTATGATTTATGGAAGGAATATTATTATTTTTTCCTCCAAGAAAATTTGTTGCTAAAAAATATTTTCAACAGCCTAAGAAAAAAAAAAACTTTCAAATAAAATGGCCTTTCTGAGACAAAACAGAATACAGTATGCCTCATTTTTGAATGGTATGAAAGGAAAATGGAAAGATGAGATACATTTTCTTCACTTTTAATGGACCGAGTAATAGTAGAACACATGATGAAGACATGAATAATATTTTCCCAGAGGCCATTTCCCTCTGATGAATAATATTCTATTTTCCCTTAACAGGCATTATGTTGGTTCTACATGGAAAATTCAAAGAACTGACACTAAGGCCTAAGTTACTGCTCAGCAAATTGCAGTGGGTTTTAGCAATGTAATGCTAGTATCAAAGGATTGATTTAATAATTAAAAAATCAAAATGTAATATTTTTTTAAAAATCAAATAGAAACTTATGAAATAATTTCCTTCTTGAATATCTTCTTCTACACAAAATTGTGATCAGCTCATAGATGAAAACAGAACTAAAAGTATTACAGAAATAATGTGACAGCAAATTTAAAATGATCGCTTAGTTCATGCACTGATGGGGAACTATACAAATAAGTTACTGAAATTTACCCCAGACTATGTCATACAATAGCTAAAAATTTAATTTTAGCCTATTCTTACTGGAATAGTTGCATTCTCTTTCCAGAAGGTCCCTATTGTCTTGCCTTTAAATTGGTTCTCCTATACACACACATCTTCTTAACTCAAACTTCATATGATTTCAGTATTATATCAGAGCTAGTCTTCTTCCTTCCACATACAATGCTGGAATCTAAAACTGATTTATCCTTATCCTGTGAATAGTGAGCTACACAAAAAGGAATTACCTCAACAGAGGCAAATGAACGATGGCATTCCCACCAGGAGGTGAATGGATCTAGTCTTTCATACTTTGACACTTTCTTACATTAAGATACACAATATTTTGAACATTCAGACCTTGCTGGTGGCCTTGGTACCTGTTGTCATCTAAACTCTGCATAAATTAACCTCTTCATTGAAAACTTGTATTATTTCCTGGAACAATTCTTACTGATTTTGCAGCTAAATGGGCTTCAACTGCTTCTTACGCAATCCAGCAGTTCTAGCTTCATTGGAAGTGTCCAACAAATAGGCTTAATAAGGAAAGTGGTTTCCTCCCCTGGCAGCTGCCATGCTTTGTCTTCCAGGGTATCCTGGGCCCTGAAGATGAGAATAACGAGGTGTACATAAGAAGACCGCTGACACTGACGGTCTGCTTTATTAATTGTTGATGTTTGTGGGTTGTTGTTTTTTTTTCCATGCTCTCAGGAGAAGACATTCTCAAATGATAAAAAAAGGACACAATTCCTGTCAGGCCAACAGTTCTGTGATTTTCGTGGTGTTGGTGACACTGCTACAGCAGAGACTGCAGGCAGCAGGAGCAGACATTCAGCTTTCCCGGTAGATTGCCCAATTTACTTGAGCACTTAATCTCCACAAAGATAATATTAATCTGTAGAAAATACAACTAGGTATCCTTTTATTATATTTTTCCCCTTAAGAAATATCAGACAATTTAAGGAACAAAAGAAGAAAATTCATCAAGCAAGCTGTAATGGACAGATTTGGAATGGGAAACAAGAAAAGAATTAATCTAAGGCTCTCAGGGATGTCGTGTACCTGGTGCGATGTACAGCCACCAACGGCATGTAAAGACACCTCTTGACACCACTGATATGAAAACCAAGCAAACAGCACTCAGACAATGGACGGCCTCTCGAACTGAGGTTTGGCTTTCGGCCAAACCCTCCCTTCCGCGTGCTGATAGCTGGTAAGGCATGCAGCTAATTCTTTCCTGAATGGCCGTGGTGTTTTTCATGTGTATAATGCATAAAGGATCTGTGTTTGGTTTTAAGATTTGTCTAAAGAGAAGTATAGCTATAATCTCTATCCTTACCTACCCTAAGTGAAATCCTCACACGATATTGATAATATACATCAGAATAATACATATTTTGTATTGCCAACTCATGTCCCCTCCCCTTTTTTGGTGGGTCTGCAGCAAAAATATTTCTTAAATGTATGGAATAATATTCTGGAGTAATGTATATAATCTTTCCTTCTAAAGACTGTGCACTTATTTTTCCATTCATGTAACGTGTAGACTTGTACTGATCTTACAGCAGTAATGTTGACAATCCATATTTAATATAAAGATACTTTTACTATTCCACCACCGACATTTAATTTTGCCTGTGTGTTTTCAGCTTCAGGTGCACCAGTGCTGCCCACTAGCAGACACCTGAAATCGCTGTCAGCACTTAATTCCTGAACAGATGTTGGTTGTCAATCACATTTATTTGGCCAGATGATTTTAAGTAAATATAATCCTTATGGTTTTGCATTTTAAATCCATTAATCACTGGATTTAATTATTTTCCCTTTAAATTGTTTTCAAAGTGAAACAACTCTAAAAGCCTGAGCTGTGGGCATCATCACTGCTGAGTTTTTGTTGAGGACAGAGACCCTAAAAATAAGCAATTCATTGCCTAAACCAAGACAAAATTTCTCTTATCAAAATTTGTGACAAGGACTCATTCAAGAGATTTGTGATAATTGATCTGGTTATGGTGTATCATTGAGCACCATGACTTCTTAGAACCTTCAGCAACTGGAAAAGGCAGGTTCATGTGGCAACCTTAAAATCCTATCAGCAAGTAAGAAGCATCAAGAAAAATACACAGAGGGAAATACCTGTTCTGTGTTCCTTCTCTCCTGTGTGGCTGACTACAAAGTGTTCATCCATCTGCCTGGCGGCCACGCAAGTTTCAAATAGCTGTTCCGGGGCTGTTTGTGCAATCCAGATTCTTATTTGTGCTGATTCTATGCTTATTATCTAGTATAAAGACGACCTTTTTTATGCAGTTGCCTCCTCCTGCTGTTTCCATTTACACTGTGATAGACTCAACTCGTCTGAACTCACCTCAGACCAGACCCAAACTGGCCTGAAAAATTGTGGGGGGTATCTATATATTGTGATTTGTAGTGTTCCACTTACTTGAAAGGGCTTTTTTTGTTATTATTAAAGGATGTTACCTGCAAAACCTGACCAGGGAAACCAAGTTTATGGTGTGCTGTGAATCACACTCAATTCAGTTGATGAACAGTGATTTTCTAAATTGGACTGTGTTCCCAAGGATGATGTCTGGATTTCCCAGTTCCTGTTTTAAAGGGCAAGCTCTTATCTCCAAAGTTAAATGCTGCATCTACATACCCGTTTCTAGAAAATGTCAAGACAGGGTTTTGCGTAAGAGCTTCCCTGGACAGAAGCTTGCTTGGGGAATATCCACTCTGGAAAAGGGAAAGCTCACCCATTTCAGTTGCTTTATTATATTACTTACTTGAGTGCAGGGAAGTTATACGCAAGAAATAAATTAGAGGAGCCAATTCTGGAAGATTCATTTCGATGTATTGTATCACGGATCAAACACCCAGCGTATCAATAGTGACGTGGAACTCTTGCAAACTTGATTATAGGCACGCGCTCAACTAATTGAGCATAACTTTACAATTCTGGGTTTTCTGGGCCAACTTTGTCTCACAGTTCTCATTGCTTATCTTTTTTGTTCAGAATATAACTTTTTTAGTTTTCCTCTCACACTTGGAGTAGGATTTGTGATGCATTTTCAGAAATATCATTGAAATGGTGAGTAGTGCTGAAATGTCGGGTAGAGCAGATGACCATTCGGGCAGGGTACACAGTTACACTGTTGAGTTTTTCTGTACTAAAAACAGTTTCTTCAAATTGTTTCATTAGGAGAAGGGACTCTTTGGCATAAGAATGTTGTCATACAATATAAACACTTCTGACATTTAGCTTAGTCTATATGACATTTACTTTTTTGGCAAAGTAATATCCATCTAGATTTCACTGACCACAAGGTGAGCTCCCAATCAGGTCATGATGTCCTGTTGCTCTCCATCACGTGCACTTTGTTGAGAGGAATTTGAGTTTCTCCAGGCCTTGCAAAGCCTTCTGTTACTTCGTTCCAGCCTCCATTATCTATTAAGAAGCAGGGCTTGTAAAAAGGCGAGCATGTAGAAATTATTAGCAAATAGATGTCTCAAGACATCCAATGTTAATTTAGTAATGGCTATACAATATATTAGAGGCATTCATTTGGGAACTGTCATAAATAGCTCCACCAGCCTCAACAACGTAATCCTTAGCAAATTTTAACAGCTTTCTTGCATAGATATTATTTTGTGACTCAACAAGGATTTAATATATCAATTATTTTGTAACCCAACAAGGATTCAATATATCAAGATATATCACCTAAATTACACAGCATATTAAAAAGTAATGCCAGGATAATTTCATACAATTATACTCCTAAGTGGGGGACTGATTGCTGCTTGTTCGCATGATGCTGTTGTCTATTGCTTGTGTGACTGATTTACAGCTGACACTGAAATCAATTAGTCAATAAATAATTATACCCCATGAATAAAAGATGAAAACTGTGGTTACTTTAGTGATATGGACGAGGTAGCCCAGCGTTGTTAGTGACTGTGATGGTTTCATCAGCACTTGTAACATCTTCTTATCCTCCACTTCATCCATATGGCCTGGCTAAAACATGAATGACACAAATATCCTTTCTTTTCAAGCCTTCCTCTGGAATAACTGTTGCAAAGTTTACTCATCAGTGCGGTTTCTTGGGACAAAGGTAGGTTGGCAGAACGATAACTCAAGTGTCACTCAACATGCATTTGTTGCTGTTGGAAGGACACATAGGAATTAAAATCTGGGATGGGGTAGCCACCTTCTGATGCAGAGAGCTGGTCTGCAGCCGCCATCATGTGCTGTAAGGAACAGGAGGAACATCACGTTTTAGAGTATCCGTGTGCGGGAGGCTCTGTCAGCTTTGCTTTTTGAACATATGCTCTCTATCTTCTTTGAATCTGGTTGTTAAGATTTTTGTCAGTATTTCTACAGGTCACGAGACACGCTGAGCCATTTTTGTAAATAATCAGAGGGCCTCTTCACGGCAACCCTTTAAAGGCTGCTGTAAGTGCATTGTCTGAGGAGATGTAAAAAGTTAAGTACAGTTGGGCAAGGTGGGTTCTCATCCTCCCTCACTCCTTCTATGAGTTTTTCACTCAAATTTTGGAAGATTTCAAGCTGTATGAACAGTTTAAAACTCCAAACATGCCTGGACAGGCCAACAATCATTGAACAACAAGTTCAGGTTCTGTTAATAGATACGTCAGTTTTAGCTTTGGATGAATCATTCCACTTCTTCTGGTCATTCCCATTATAGGAGGGTCAGCTTCGCTCATAGTGACTAAAATCAGCTCCTTGAGATTCATTTGTATAAAGACATAAAATATAACACTGCTTTAACAGGCTCTGACTCTCTACTCAACTTTGTGCTGGGGGGGGTGAGTAAGGAAGGGAAGGTCTGTTTTCCCAAATCTAGCCCCTATTTCACCTCATTGCCAATACTAAGCAAGACAGAATGCTGCTCGTGAAGTCTGCCTTTGACTTGCTCAGACAATATCAAAGGGTATGTGTCGTAAGACAGGGTATCTACCATGCTCTTAAACTTATCCTACCTCTATTACTCTACCCTGTGACACTGAACTTAATCAGCACAGCCTGACATAAAACCGGGCCATGGCAGAAATTTTCATTACTCCTTCAGAAGATGAAAAATAATGGGAAGTTGGGGGAAAGACTTCATCAGGCTAAAAGACACCTGTCATTGTGTAGCGAAGCGTTTGTAAGCTGAAGTTCCAGGTGCTGTACTGGTGACATGGACCGACTGAACTCACTTCACATCTTACTTATCGGCTGTGCTGGCCAAGTGTTCGCGAACGGCGTGGACTATGACGGACTTGCACACTGACATTCCAAGCTGTATCATATGGTGCAATACAGAACAAACCCATATAAGCAAAAAGAAATTAAGCACGTCCTGTGTGTTCAGGATTATATTACTTGTGACACTGATAATGAGAAACTAAATGTTAATGTATTTCTATTTTGAGGAAAAACACCATAAAGCATGTTTAAACTGGTACAAGTATGTAATTATGTGTTTGTGTATCTCAGAAGTGTTTATTTTTTCAAACATTGCAATGAAGAAGGTACTGAGCTGTAATGGGGCAAGTTGTGCCTGATTAATATTATGGATTGTAAGGGTAAGGCTGGGTTTTCTTGCTGAACTCAATACTGCAATAAAACTTGCACTGCTTGTTTGGTGGACGGGAGTGTCGTTTCACTGAGTTGTGTAGATCACTTCCCAGGGTGCTTCAATATTTCAGTAAAACCTTCTGGTACAGATATCGTTTCCTCATGGAAAGTGCCTAAATAAACACAAGTCCTTACTGAAGTCAAGTGTGTTTAAGTGGGAACTTCTAAATACTGCCTTCAGACCTGCTTCCTGCTAATAACAAGGGAATCTGCTTGGGGGGGGGGTTGTACTTCCAAAATAAACTGCAAAACCGCACTACAAAACCTCTCCATATCCCAGGAGCTGTAACAGAAGAGGTGTTTGCTGTTTAAGTTTGCCTTCTGTTTTCTCTTTCCGTTCTGCTGCCCTTGTATGTGCAGAGATTCATTAGGACTGGAGAAGTTATCCTTTGTGAAAATTAATTTGAAATCAGTGAACGAGACATTGAAAACTGTTACATTACATGGAGTGAAATAGGCACTTCCAGAGCATAAATCCTCTGATTCTTAAGACAAAAATCACGGGATGAGATGAATTGCCCTCTTGAGAGTCTTACTCCTCTTCATGGAACAGGAAGGGAAAATAAAAAGACTAAATTAAACTTAGAGATGTGACTTTTGGCTGCTTAAGTCAGGGTAGGTATACTCCACTGTTTCATCCAGCAGATTTTTATAACACAATTTAGATCTTCTACATACTCATAACAAGCTGTTCCTTCTTACTATGCTCACACTGCATCCTTTTTTCATGCCTGATGGACTGATCCCTTCTCACGAGATAATCTTTTATTTGCGGTTCTGTTTGCACAAATTCAGATAATATTTGCCTGCAGTGAAAACCCAGCATAGTTACTCTGATCAGGTCTTTGACTTGATGTGTCTGGAAACAAGACAAGCTGAAGATGTTTGCTTTTTTAATGTTATGGCCCCATTTTATTCTTGGAAGGCTGTGAACACCAAGCTGTGTGCCTTGAAATAAACCATGGACATAACTCCAAATGCATTATGCTATATTTTGGCAAGGCTAAATTTACTTCTCATATCAGAAGTCTGCCTGAGAACCTGTCTGGGAGACTTTTCAGTTTCCTTCCTTGATCTGAGTGAAAATGTTTCTTCTTGAGTCCTTTCTGTGTTACAATGGTTTTGGGGATGTGCACGAGTATTAGAGCATCAACCCATAATCGCACTTGTCTCACTGAAGGACTGGAAATATTTTATGAGGTATAGATCATTGTGCCCCCTTCTCCCTGCCCTTCCTTACAACGCACACCGTGCTTGTGGGTTTGTGATGCTCCATTTATAGTTTGAAATCAAAGGCATGGCTTGTCAACACTTTGACTTTTTGAAGGATTCTGCACTGCTATCTGCTCTAAGTTTCCAGGTGAGATGGTGGCTGTAAGTGGGAAATGTACAGATTTTATTGCAGGAGAGCTGATTTGGGTGTATTTTGTTGTCTGTTACTAACTTCATACAGGAAATCTGTAATCTCTTTCAATTCAGGCAGATGAGATTGCAGGCTGCTGGTAGCTGGCAAAAGTGAAGTCCACTTTTCCTTAAATGCTCTCTCTGGGAGAAACAGTTTTTGATTTATGATTGTTTTTGTTTAAATTGAAGGTAGTCAGAGCATAAGACACTGGTTTATAGGTTCTTTGGGTGACCCCAGAACTGCAACTCCTTTGTCAGATAAGTGGTTGGGAGAAAACAAAGAGCCAAAGTACAGTATATTCCGCCCAGCTTTGCTGTTCATCTCTCTCTCTCTCCGCACGTGCGTGTGCGTGTGTGAGGTAGGTGTTTTTCTAGGCAGAGAACAAAAAAATTGTTTTCAGCCTCACTATATCTGACAGCTAAGAATGCAAAGGAAACCATGCTAAGTGATTGGTGCTTTAAAAGCCTAAAATTGTCTATGGTGGTGAGCGCCTTACAGCAACTCAGTGATAACAGACCCCTGTGGACGTTGTATTATGGGAAAAGAGGTTTTTGTGGATCTATATGTGATAGACAGAGGTCTAGTGTGACATCGGTTTTTCTACACAGGGATGGAGTGGTCACATTCTTAGAGCAGCTTGTAACTGCTTCACCTAATATTCATGTTTGGAAGAAAAGATAATGAACTCTAAACTGAAGTCATCTGTTTACTTCATGTTTTCTATGGGGAGTGAAAGGAATGCAGATCAGGATGCCATTTCTGCAGGTAATGCCACCAAGGTCAAACTGGATACGATGATTTATGGAATTGTTAGCAACCTTGTGTGATTAGGAATTGTCTTTCTCTTTCTTCTCTCTGCTCTTTTTTTGCCTTCTGTGGCTTCTCAATTTATCTTTTCACACATGTAGTTATACCATACCCACAGCACGGAGTACACTTGTACAAGGAAAGAACAGACTGTACGGTAACAAAAGAGTCAACCCCTCCCTTTCAATAAACATGATTTATTAGACCTGACACTAAAACAATGCAGCTGTAGTTTTTGTAAGCTTTTTGTTATGGGACACTTTTACCGATCCCCGTTCCTTATTTTTCTTGTTAACTATGATAAATTTCTCAAAAACCAGTAAAACTGTATGGAGTGGAAAGTCTTGGAGTTCCGAAGCTGTCCACGAAGCTATTATTTTCTCCATCTTTAATGTGCCAGTGCTTCCAGGATGCAATAGCGTAAGAAAGTTTAAACAGGACAGAACACGGGGCAAGGTACAAGGTTTTAGTGACTGTTCTGGGTTTGACCGTACTGAAAGACAAACGTTGCTAAACCAATGAACATGCACTTTGTTATCTCAGTCTGCAGGCACCACACACCGTGTCCTGGACCAGGCGTTGTTCCCCCTGCCGTGTGCATGGAAGTTGGGGAAGCCACGGAGTC
Source organism: Geococcyx californianus (assembly GCA_013389885.1). NCBI lineage: Eukaryota > Metazoa > Chordata > Aves > Cuculiformes > Neomorphidae > Geococcyx > Geococcyx californianus. The sequence continues at coordinate 10,478 of VWPV01021632.1, forward strand.
CCGGGTAGGGTTCCAGCGTCCGTGTCTGCCGGAACTGTCAGTATGGGTATGGCTGTAGTGCTGAGTCACTGATTAACGCGTCTAGGAGCTCTAACTGGATAGTCAGGAATAATTTCGGTAGAGTTGTTCTAAGCTCGGGGAAGTTAAAGTAGTATCTGTTGTGAGAAAGACTGAATCTCTTCACTCATTTTCCTTCAGCATTTTTTAAACAAGCACAGACAACATGAAAATTATTTCCTTCTGGAACAATTTAGTATCAGCACTTCACCATAAATTACTGAGGTGTTCAAGCATGCTGCATCTCTTTATAATGTGGCATTTTTTGGTTTTGATAACAAAATATTTCAGGCAAATTTCCTATGCATTTTTTAGCCTTTCTTTGCAAGTTCCTTGCCTAAAAATATCAAGACATAAAGTAACGATAAAATCAAATAAAATATACATTTAAGCACCAATGATCTTATCTTGTCAGGAATGAGTTTTTTGCTATACACACAAAATACTCTTGGTCACAAAAGAGAGCCATTGCGAGCCAGATTTAATGTATTGGTGAAACAAACTTACAGCAATGTTTGATTACGGTGATGATAAATTGTTTGCAGTATTGTACAACTGATTTTAACATATAAGTACCTTTGATTATCACAATTGAACAAGTTTACAATACTTTGAAAATGTCTGGAAATTACTTTCACTACAAGTTTATATTTTAATTTTCTTGTTCAAATAGCACTGATAGATTTTAGAACCTCTTATGCGTACTACTAAATCACAGCATCCACTCAGCTCACAATAGGGAATATTTAGAATAGTTACATTTACAAAAGTAGGCAGTTTTTGTAATGAGTTAAGATTTTTTTTGGTACGCAAAATGGATGCAATACAGTTGGCTGTACAACAAATGTATCATGGAAGGGATTTGGCTAAAACATCTTTTTGAGGGTTTTCTTATAGTACAAGGAAGATTTCTTCCAATGATGATGCTACAGCACCCACCATAGTTACTGGTTCCCTGAGCTCATTATTGGTTGTTTGCTCATTAATAGAGGAGCTTTGGAATTAGGCAACATTTAAACAGCAAAATTTATGAGATAAATCTTGTCCAGACTGCAAAGCTTGGAATCATGGAGAAGAGTCTGTAAAGAGGCTGAGACAGGAAGTCAAATATCTCTAATCCTGATCTGATTTTTAAACTGTGAGTGGTCCCACAAGTAGACTACAAGATGGAGCACATTTTGAAATACTTTTGGCCTTTGTCTTTCTCTCTTAGAAAAACTATAAGGATTTTCAATTACCTTTTATTGAAAAACCTGTGACTGAAGAGCTACCTCACCGAGAAACAGTGCCAAGAATTCTGTGCAAAAGACAATTCCACAATGTTATCCTTCGAGTGAAAGAAGAATACTTCTACAGCTGATGTGCAAAATTTTCCTCTGAGAAATGTGGCGCATATTTAATCTATAATTACACGATCACTTAGGTGCAACTTAGATGCTTAGGTTTCTGATCCCACTTGCTCCCCCGTTATTCAGCCTGCCTGTTGGCATCGTTTCCCTTGTGCTGGGTTCTTGTGTGGCTAAGCAAGGTTCTGAATCTAAAGCAAAATTAGCTCTACAAATCATGTTTTCTTTTGAGGTGGATCAGTACCTCCCCTCATCATCCAGAGGGCTCTTCTGGCTAAGAGAGGATAGAATAAGAAATGCTGGGGGACGGGCAGTGTGACGTTTACCTTTCAGCTTTCTGTCAAGCTGTGTTCCAGCTGCTTGTTCCTGGGCCTGCACTGGTGCCTGGGGTTATCCCTCCCAGGTGCAGGACTGGGTAGTTCTCCTCTTAACTTCATGAGGTTACTGACAGCCCGGGTCTGCAGCTTGTGCAGGTCGCTCAGAGCTGCTGCACACCCACCTGGCGTAGCTGTCACTCCTCCCGGTTTTGTATCATCTGCAAACTGGCTGAGCGTCTGCTGAGCTCATGAGCAAAGGGGCTGCAGTGCTGGCCCCGACGCCGGCCCCTCGCACACACCGTGAGCTGGGCTTTAAGTTCGTGACCACTGCTGTGGCTGTTCGGGCACTTTCAGTCCCCCTCACTGTCCACTCACCTGAGCCCTATGAGCACCTGTATGAGAAACTCCAGCCTTCCTCCTGCACGCTGTGTAGCCAGAAGCGCCATGGCTCCCGTTAGCCCACTGGCAGGTTCCTAGCGACAGGCTAGGCCTTGCCGTTGCTCTGCGCTACAGGGGGACTTGTCTTACATTGAATGCTTTTTTCCTGATTTTGTTCCTTGTTTCCTCACTTGTTCAGGTGAGACCATACCAAGCTGGTAATATAAATTCAAGAGGCAACAACTTTCTAACGGTCCTTTCTCCTTGTCTTGGACTAGAGCGCACATGCCATCGGATTGGTTTCCGGTTGGTGACACTGAAGATGTGTCTGCTGACCTGGGGGCAGTGAGGTCAGCGTTCGATGGCACGCGCGTGTGTTTGCCTATAGCCACACGCTCTGCTCCTTCTAGAGACTGAGTATATATTAAAGCAAAGAAATATAGACAATCCTTGTCTTAAGCTATGCCTTACCAATCCGTCTTAGGGCAGAAAAAGTGTTTTTAGGAGGACGCAGCAAACAAACTAATTTGTGAACTCTTTTTTTTTGGTGTTTAGAGAACGCAGACTGCGTTACAAACACTAATAGATTGTACCAGCTCGGGCTTTGCTCTTGGGAGAAGGATCACAAAATGTTGCCAGTAGGAACCTGACTTTTTCTCAAAGCTGTTCCTGCTTACTGGATTTATAAATGACTGAAGCCAGATGGGTTTGTAGCTTTGCTCTCACCCTGATGCTGTTTGACTTGGATATCATGAAAGAAAAAGTAAGCTGAAGAGACTCGTGATTGCAGAGGAGAAAGCTGTGCTGTATTGCCTTGCCTACCAACATGTACCAATGTCTGAACAGTTTGTGTCTGTAGGTCACATCCCACATTTCAGAAATAGCAGAGATACCAGCAGTGGAAACAACACTTGTGTTTAGTTGCAATGTGATTTTTTTTTCCTTTCTCCAAACACTTTATTTTCTAATGTTCACAAACAGATATTTTTTACATAGTGTTATAGAATAGCATTAGTGTTTGTTCATTATTAGAGAAAATGGCATCTGGCCATCCTGAAATGAGTTTTCATAATTTTCAGGCTCCATCTCCTGGCAAGGTGTTGACTCATGGAGTCTTCTCCCTTAGGACCCTCCTTAGAAAATGCTTTCCACAGGAAACCAACAACAATCACTGTTTGAAGGGAAAACTTTGGCATTTTGTTTTCACTTTCATGTAGTGTAATTATTTTTTTACATATATAAGAGCACAGAGGCACACTTTGGCGTGTAATATAAAATATAATATTTGGATTAACCTGTGCAATTGTTAGTTTGGCCCCATCAGAGCCAAACATATGAAAAGGTATAGCCCCAAGCCAGATGACCAGGGGCATTTGACTTTCTGACCTCTGAATAGATGCCCACAGGCTTCACTACCTCATCCACTATTTATGTCAGGATTGTGGCTAAACAAAACTCCTGGGGCTAAAGGCAGGTTGCAATATTGGATTTGGTCAGAAGCAGAAATGGGGATAGCAGCAGCAGGGATATATACTCAGGAAGGTAAAAACCGGACAGGGAGAATTAGGAAATAGAAAATATTATCTAGAAACAAAAGAAATGAAACCAGGAGTATTCCTTTATGAAAATGCATTTAGATTTCATCTTTCTCATGCAGTTGTTCTGAATGTTCACAAACGTCATTCAGATGGAGACTAAAGAGTGTAACACAAAGGTAGCCATGGGATGCTTGTGCTATCTATTTTGAGTTAATATGGAAGTGAAATCAATTATTTGTCAATTCATATTTTCTCCCTCAGTACATATCATAGCTAACAGAACCTGTTTCTCATGTGGTCTTTCTATTTGCTTGTAAAAGTCTACAGAGAAAAAATAGTCTTTCTTTTAAGTCTTTTTTTTAGAAAAAAGTCCTGTCACATAGTCTAGTGCTTCAACCAAGTCCAGATAACACGTCCATATTTTGATAAACTTTTGCTCATATTTATGCAGCATTTTCATCTTATCAGAGATATCCTCATTATGTCACCTAAGCAATGAATTATTTACATGTTTTAAAAATACACAAAGATAACTTGGCATGTAAAAATAAAATACTCTAAAATCTTCACATCTAAGGCAGTGAAATGTATAACATTAGCTGCGCTGGCAGAAAAAATAGCATGGAGCCATGTGAGACTTCCAAGATCAGCATGAAAGACCCCTGTTTATTTATAAAACACCTTTCTTTTGCGTGCAATTATGAGCCTTTCATTTATCACTACTCCTTCTAAAAATAGCTTGAATCTCAAATGCGTGCTCACTCCCCTAAGCTCAGCACAGGCATTTACAACAATGCTGAAGACATTTTATTCTAGGGAATCTCCCTGTGTGGGAATTCCTGGTAACATAGTCATATCCAGATTTTTCAGCTTCTCTGTTTTCTAGTGAGGATGGACTTTTTCATATATAGATATTGACTTACTAGGGCATTTCTTTGTACAGTATTTATTTTTATGGACATCCAACAACCACACACCTGTTAACCACGAGACAAGGCAGCATGCTTTCCCAGAAACACTCCTAAAAATTGGCAGAAACTTATGATCCTTCCTATCATGTCAAATTAATTGGTTTGTACAGAAATCTAAAAAAGAGAGAAGAGAAGAGAAGAGAAGAGAAGAGAAGAGAAGAGAAGAGAAGAGAAGAGAAGAGAAGAGAAGAGAAGAGAAGAGAAGAGAAGAGAAGAGAAGAGAAGAGAAGAGAAGAGAAGAGAAGAGAAGAAAATTTCAGTTGGAAGAGACCTACAACGATCAACCAGTCCAACTGCCTGACCACTTCATGGCTGACCAAACGCTAAAACACATTGTTTAGGACATTGTCCAAATGTCTCTGACAGACCTGGGGAACCGATTACCTCTCTGAAAAGCCTGTTCCAGTGTTTGACCACCCTCGTGTTAAAGAAATATTGTTGGTACCTCCCCGATGCAGCTCTGAACATTCCTGGATCTCCGGCAGAAGAGATCAGCACTTCCCTCTCCACATTCCCTCAGAGCCACCTCTCAGCCTCCTTTTCTCGCAAACTAGACCAGCCCAATGTCCTTAGCCGTTCCTCAGAGGAAGTGCTTTCCATCCCTTTCACCAGCTTTGCTACCCTCCCCTGGGCACATCTGAGGACCTTAACATTATTCCTAAATTGCTGGGCCCAGAACTGCACACAGTAATTCCATGAGATTATAAAAGCAATGTTATTGTGCCATTTGCTGTTGCCTGCAATTTATATTCATTACGAATTACTATGTTTGTGCCTGCAATAAATCAGTAACTTTTATCAGTGCTGGAGATTACAAGCTACCAAAGAGAAACACTGCACAGAAACATCATCAGTGAAGACACAAATCTTGGCCTCCAAACAAAATACATGCATGTGGCAAAATGGCAAAGAGAATCAGCCAAAGGCTGGCTTGTTCAGACCTTGCTGTCACCCCCCATTTCTCAGCTGGTGCCCACACCTTACACGGTACCTCCAATGCCAGGCTTGGTTTATTGCTATTTCTCATGGTTACAGTCAACTTGAGTTCAATCCATTGGTGACAAACAGGCAGTCCAGATAGAAAGGAGCGAACTCTACATTCCATCCACTTTCAGAAATTATGAGATGGCCAATGAGTCGGTGCCATCTCAATCAGAATTTAGTACTTTAGTTAGTACTATGTTTAAACAGAGTATGGCAATGTTTGCCGGTGCAATCATAAGGCAAAATTTTATCTTTTGTTAAATAATTTCAGAAGAACAAGACTGGAAAGAAAATTTTCAAGCAATAATCACAGAGAAAGAATGCCAAGAACCAACAGCATTCACCTGCTTAGACCCCTTATGATAAAGTAATTGCAGATAATGCTTGCTAAGAGCCTCCTGTGTCTTAACCTGGATATGTCTCCAGAGCTGGAACAGGCTGGATGTGATCCAGATGAAAGCATCTTTTGCTGCTGATCTCTCTATGAGCTAAGGGGCAGCATGGTGTGGCTTTGTAGTGTGTAAGTGTGCTTTATGCAAAACTCAATCAGTGCAAAGGGGCAAACCCCATCACGTCTCCTGCTGTGCGTTCCTACACAACACTTACAAGTCACAGAACCACATCGTGAAAATAAAAAGGTGCTGCAAATGCTTTGTGACTGTCTGGGTTCCATGGGTCCTGGCCTGAAGGGCTCTCCGTCCTTCATTTCCAGTCACAGACGCAGTAGCATGCTTACTTTGCCCAGCCAGCCTGGAAGAAATTGTCTGTAAGTCTATCCTCTATGAACATTTTTCTCTCTGTGTGAATCAGAAAAGTAAATGGGAATAATAATTCACCGTTTTGTAAACAGCAGCAACACCAAAACCATGGGTGAGAGACATATCAGAAACAAGGATTGTATTGGTGCTGCTTTTGCCTTCTTCCTAGACCTTCTTCTCCATCCTTCCTTCTGTCTGCACTACCTCACTTGCTCTGTCACCAGACCCTCTCTGTTTTTCTGTATTTCTCTCTCTATCTTTCAAGGGATATCCAGGGGAAGCACATATCTCATCAGAAATTAATACATTCACTGGAAGAATTTTAGAAGCTGTTGATGTGCTGTTTGGCGTAGGGAAGAGTGGGAAGAAAGGTGAGGTTTTCAGCCCAGTGTCCACTGAACTAAAGAGTGTTTACGAGGNTAGCTAACAGAACCTGTTTCTCATGTGGTCTTTCTATTTGCTTGTAAAAGTCTACAGAGAAAAAATAGTCTTTCTTTTAAGTCTTTTTTTTAGAAAAAAGTCCTGTCACATAGTCTAGTGCTTCAACCAAGTGCAGATAACACGTCCATATTTTGATAAACTTTTGCTCATATTTATGCAGCATTTTCATCTTATCAGAGATATCCTCATTATGTCACCTAAGCAATGAATTATTTACATGTTTTAAAAATACACAAAGATAACTTGGCATGTAAAAATAAAATACTCTAAAATCTTCACATCTAAGGCAGTGAAATGTATAACATTAGCTGCGCTGGCAGAAAAAATAGCATGGAGCCATGTGAGACTTCCAAGATCAGCATGAAAGACCCCTGTTTATTTATAAAACACCTTTCTTTTGCGTGCAATTATGAGCCTTTCATTTATCACTACTCCTTCTAAAAATAGCTTGAATCTCAAATGCGTGCTCACTCCCCTAAGCTCAGCACAGGCATTTACAACAATGCTGAAGACATTTTATTCTAGGGAATCTCCCTGTGTGGGAATTCCTGGTAACATAGTCATATCCAGATTTTTCAGCTTCTCTGTTTTCTAGTGAGGATGGACTTTTTCATATATAGATATTGACTTACTAGGGCATTTCTTTGTACAGTATTTATTTTTATGGACATCCAACAACCACACACCTGTTAACCACGAGACAAGGCAGCATGCTTTCCCAGAAACACTCCTAAAAATTGGCAGAAACTTATGATCCTTCCTATCATGTCAAATTAATTGGTTTGTACAGAAATCTAAAAAAGAGAGAAGAGAAGAGAAGAGAAGAGAAGAGAAGAGAAGAGAAGAGAAGAGAAGAGAAGAGAAGAGAAGAGAAGAGAAGAGAAGAGAAGAGAATTTCAGTTGGAAGAGACCTACAACGATCAACCAGTCCAACTGCCTGACCACTTCATGGCTGACCAAACGCTAAAACACATTGTTTAGGACATTGTCCAAATGTCTCTGACAGACCTGGGGAACCGATTACCTCTCTGAAAAGCCTGTTCCAGTGTTTGACCACCCTCGTGTTAAAGAAATATTGTTGGTACCTCCCCGATGCAGCTCTGAACATTCCTGGATCTCCGGCAGAAGAGATCAGCACTTCCCTCTCCACATTCCCTCAGAGCCACCTCTCAGCCTCCTTTTCTCGCAAACTAGACCAGCCCAATGTCCTTAGCCGTTCCTCAGAGGACGTGCTTTCCATCCCTTTCACCAGCTTTGCTACCCTCCCCTGGGCACATCTGAGGACCTTAACATTATTCCTAAATTGCTGGGCCCAGAACTGCACACAGTAATTCCATGAGATTATAAAAGCAATGTTATTGTGCCATTTGCTGTTGCCTGCAATTTATATTCATTACGAATTACTATGTTTGTGCCTGCAATAAATCAGTAACTTTTATCAGTGCTGGAGATTACAAGCTACCAAAGAGAAACACTGCACAGAAACATCATCAGTGAAGACACAAATCTTGGCCTCCAAACAAAATACATGCATGTGGCAAAATGGCAAAGAGAATCAGCCAAAGGCTGGCTTGTTCAGACCTTGCTGTCACCCCCCATTTCTCAGCTGGTGCCCACACCTTACACGGTACCTCCAATGCCAGGCTTGGTTTATTGCTATTTCTCATGGTTACAGTCAACTTGAGTTCAATCCATTGGTGACAAACAGGCAGTCCAGATAGAAAGGAGCGAACTCTACATTCCATCCACTTTCAGAAATTATGAGATGGCCAATGAGTCGGTGCCATCTCAATCAGAATTTAGTACTTTAGTTAGTACTATGTTTAAACAGAGTATGGCAATGTTTGCCGGTGCAATCATAAGGCAAAATTTTATCTTTTGTTAAATAATTTCAGAAGAACAAGACTGGAAAGAAAATTTTCAAGCAATAATCACAGAGAAAGAATGCCAAGAACCAACAGCATTCACCTGCTTAGACCCCTTATGATAAAGTAATTGCAGATAATGCTTGCTAAGAGCCTCCTGTGTCTTAACCTGGATATGTCTCCAGAGCTGGAACAGGCTGGATGTGATCCAGATGAAAGCATCTTTTGCTGCTGATCTCTCTATGAGCTAAGGGGCAGCATGGTGTGGCTTTGTAGTGTGTAAGTGTGCTTTATGCAAAACTCAATCAGTGCAAAGGGGCAAACCCCATCACGTCTCCTGCTGTGCGTTCCTACACAACACTTACAAGTCACAGAACCACATCGTGAAAATAAAAAGGTGCTGCAAATGCTTTGTGACTGTCTGGGTTCCATGGGTCCTGGCCTGAAGGGCTCTCCGTCCTTCATTTCCAGTCACAGACGCAGTAGCATGCTTACTTTGCCCAGCCAGCCTGGAAGAAATTGTCTGTAAGTCTATCCTCTATGAACATTTTTCTCTCTGTGTGAATCAGAAAAGTAAATGGGAATAATAATTCACCGTTTTGTAAACAGCAGCAACACCAAAACCATGGGTGAGAGACATATCAGAAACAAGGATTGTATTGGTGCTGCTTTTGCCTTCTTCCTAGACCTTCTTCTCCATCCTTCCTTCTGTCTGCACTACCTCACTTGCTCTGTCACCAGACCCTCTCTGTTTTTCTGTATTTCTCTCTCTATCTTTCAAGGGATATCCAGGGGAAGCACATATCTCATCAGAAATTAATACATTCACTGGAAGAATTTTAGAAGCTGTTGATGTGCTGTTTGGCGTAGGGAAGAGTGGGAAGAAAGGTGAGGTTTTCAGCCCAGTGTCCACTGAACTAAAGAGTGTTTACGAGGTAGTCTCACCTAAAGCCTAAATAATATTTTTATAAACTACTTCTCTATGGAGAGGTTCAAAATGTGCCAAAAAAAATATTAGGAAGATTTATCTCTAAGAGACCTTTAACCTTATTCCCAACAACAAATTCACTGGGAGAGAGGCTTGAGATGTATTTATGTACGTGTATACAAATTTCCACAGCTCCACCTTGTGAACCAAAACAAACTCTCCAGCAAAAAGGACAATTTTGCCGGGTGCCAAGCTGTATCGCTTGCTTCTCTGGATATGAGGAATTATTTAAACAACCACACAGATCTTCCAGCTTTTTTTTCTTTCCCCCCACTGGCAAATACACCCTGGGGAGTGATTTCTCCGCAGGATGAAATCTGTCATAGCTACGTGATGCAATTTTGGCAGTGAAGCCCTGTTCCTGTGATGTTTTCACACAAGTGCATTCCAGCCACAGGATTATTGCGTAAGGATTGGTGTATTGCTTTTGGCACGGTTGCTTAAAGCGGGGACAAGGGGAGCCTGCCGCTGCTCATAAATTACACCCTGAGAAAATGACTTTCAGCCCAGCCATAAACAGACAATTATGAAAGGCTAGATATTGCCATCCTCAGGCTACCAGTGGTGCAAGGAGAATGAGGCTGTAATGAGCAACACACGCTGACAAGTTTTTTTAGTTTTGTAAAATATGTTAACCCTAAATTGCTTTCAGATGCAGAAAAAGGTAGTGTGCAGACTACAGAGAAAATACATGCATGGCAATTCTAGAATTACTGAGTGCTCACGTAGAGAGAAATGTGCTTTCCCTGAGTAGCAACAAGATACGGCCACTCCTACTCCGCAAAATAGGCAGCAGAGGGAAATACGAGTGGGTTTGCCTTTCACAGGAGCCAGATACTAATGATCAATTTTAGCTCAGAGAGTGCATCTGAGTCAAAGTCCCTCAGTCAAATTGATCCTCACAGCTCCTAGAAAATTCACAACCAGCAGGATTCTCCTTGTCTTTGAACTGTTCTCACAGAAGAGCTCTGCCATAAATATGTCAACATGGGAATCATAAAAAGCAAGTCATACATTCACTGTTCTTAGAGAAGGGTGTTCCCTTTTCCTCTCTTTATTGTCCCAAATTCTTCATTAAAACCACATTTCTGAGTGGCATTCACTGGAAAAGAAATCGAGTCCTTGACCTAAAAGGAGTTTAAGTCACAAAACCATTTATGTCACCATGTGCACGTCCCACCATAGGAATCTAAAAATTAATAGAATGCAACTGGACTCCTGAACGGGCGCACAGTCACTAACCTTGCCCGTGCTACACAGGGAAAAGGGCTGTTGAAACTATCCCTCTTTCCTTCCTTAGGTGTCTGACACTGATAAGATAACGAAGCCTAGGCCAGGAATGGATGGATGATCCTGTCTGGAGCTTGTTTTTACGATCCCAGGGCAAAGGCAGAATATTTGCGGTGTTCAGAGCAGAGACAGGCGGACCGGCACTATTTCTGCTGTTGTGCTCAGTCCGGCTCTGTGATCTGTTGTGCCGCCCAGGAGTACCCTGAAGGTGTTTGAACACAATTGCCTCACAATTTCAGAGCGCTTTATAACACTCGAGGAGAAACTTCCTTAGGAAACAGGTTTTCACCTCATCTTACAGGTTCATAAATGTGACTGATAGAGTATGTGTGTGAAACCGAGGGAGAAAGAGAGAGGAGGAATGAGAGAGGGGTAGAGGAAGTGATTTGCAAAGTTCTGTGCTTTTATTACAAAGCAACCTTTGCCTGATGACACAACTATCCTAATTAAGCATCATTATGCTTCCCTTGGGAACTTTCTGATTAAGCATGCCCCAATTATGTGAAGTATGCACGATGATGGTAAAAACCAGCACATTTTCTGATTGTTGCAGCATGAGATAATGGTGTGAACATCTCTCTTGGGACCAAAGGATACAAATAGTTTGACTGTGCTTTCAGAGACCAAACAACATATTCTAAACCTGGAGATTTCTGACACAATGACAAGTGGTTTAGGTCAGGTTTAAGGTCATCTAAGGCTTTTTAAGAATGCTTGTTATGGTTTGAGTTAATGAATGGAGAAGTATTCAAAAATGCATTTTTGAAGACTTAAAAACCAGTCTGTCGCCTCAATTTCATTGACAGCAGTGGCATAGGAGTGTCTTTCCAAACACCTGAATTCAATGCTGTTTTGTTTGTGCACAGTGCATTTCTCTTATCAGCAAATTCAGCAGATTTTTGCCTAGTCTGATAACTCCGTGTATATGACTGATCTGCTGCCACAGAATTCCTACTCTGAACATTATGTACAACAGCTCTTAGAGAAAGGCCCACGTTTCATGACGTCCAGCAGGCTGGCTGGAGATGCTGAACTCAAACAGCAGAGAAATGCTTTCTTTTCTGACCACAGAAGATGTACTTAGCTAACAGAAATATTAACACTGTGAAAATTTTATTCAAGAGTATTAGCAGCCATTATACTGAAGTAATGAAAAGATCTTTGAAAGTTTTCTTCTTCAGAAAGCAGAACAAACTGAGAGTAAGAGGGGCAGAAGCTTTGGACAGTGTGAGTCCTCCCAGTCTATGGAGTGTCTGTCTCTTTCAAAGGTCTGTGATAGCAGACCTGCCATAGTGATCTTCCCTGCCAGACTTCTTTGGACTCTGACAAATGTAAAAATAAGCTTGTCAAGATACTATTAAGACTGATTACTCATGGGTACAAACATGCAATGAAATTAAAAGCTAAAGAAAAATTAAAGTATAATATCATAATGGAGCAGTCAGATAATTTCCCCTTTGCTCAAATCCTGAATGCAAAATTAAGTTGTTTTCAAAAGCAAAGGAGCCATATGAATTAAAATGTGATGAAGGCCAGAAAGGCTAAAATATCATAATTACAAAAGAGCCATTTGCATTAAAAAAGTAGAATCAATCCTTAATCCTTAAAGCAGCAAAAGAAATCAGACATTAACGTATTTTGAAACTCTAACAGAACTGAATAATAGTTTTGTTAGACCATCATGAGTCTGCTTTATGCTGCATTAACTTCTTCAGTAGCCCAAAGTTTATAAATCAACTGAAAGGCAACCCACACACCTGACAAACTTATTCCTTTGATCATGCAGGCTTTTTGGTTTATTCTGAATCGTGCATGTTTATTCTAAATAAATATGTTTCATTGTCAGAGGACAAGGTGTTCAGTGAGCTGGATGGGCGGTCACCTGTGGGACGCATCCCTTTTTTCACTATTTCTTGTGTCCTTGTTTTCTTCACATACCTGTGTGCCGTGCTAAAATGATAGATAATAAGGATAGTGTAGAGGATGACCAAGTTTAAGTGAAGATTTTGCTAAAATATAAACCAGTGCCTTAGGAGGTGTTTTGTTTATTGTAGCAGCAGTCCCTCTGTTTCTGTCATACATCACAAGGTAATTATGCAGGCCTTCAAAAACGTACTAGTATCTCTAAGCACAAGAAGTTATTTATGTACTAAATAATGCAGCTTCAAGGCAAACAAGGAATTCATGGTTATTTTTGGCTGAAACAACATTGTCAAAAAGTATCAAAAAAAATATTTAAAAATTTCAAACTGTTGATCTGCATTTCTGAAGTGTTTCCATTTCTTGGAGTGCTAAAAGAAAAAAAACCACCACCACCAAAAAAACCTCAACAAAAAACTCCCAAGAAGATGTGTTGAGCTTACAGGAAAGACCCTACTGCGGCTACCTTTGTCCAAACATTCGATCATTCCTGACGCCGAGTCTCAGAACCACAACTACACCCCAAGGAAAAAGATTCACCTGCTGCAGATCTTGTCCTTGCGCCGACATCAGCCAGCAGCGATTGTAAAGAGAGAAGCTGGGGTGTGGCCTCCAGCACTCTAACTAGATGGCACGTGCAGAAACCACCCTTCATCTGGTTAGTAGATTTGGGCTTTTTCTGTCTCCGCTTTGTCTTCTAAGTAAAGAGCAAACAATATAAAAAATGTTATTTGTGTAGAATAAACTACTTTTAGCTCAGTAAGTACTCATGCGACTGATTTGTAACAACATGAGTGTTTGTGGAAAATATCAATGCTTTCTTCTATTCTTGAAATCTTCTTTAGGCACCCAGTAATGGTCATTCTCATACATGGTTAGTATTAGACATGATAATTATTGAAATTAATCTTTGGTCTGATTCCTCATTATGTTTCTTACATTCTCATGTTCACATAAGCAGTCTCATCTACAAAGCTATGTGCAGTGCTTAGGAAAAGGATTATTTAATCCCAGAATCCCAAGAGATTGTTCTGGGAGCACGTTTGACATATTATTAAGAAGCTATTGCAGATACAGTTGTCTTTATTTTATCAGTGATTTACTTCTGTGAGCTAGGTGATAAGGGATTAAAGGGTCAAGAAGGAGTTAGCTTTATTTAGCTCTACCTGGCTGTAATACCAGTGGAGAAGAGCTGGAAAATATATAAAACACAATATCTGTATCCTACCTATTTGAGAGTTCCATTGATTAAACACATTCGCCTCTTCTGCCTGATAGCAAAACAATTGGACAATGGGAAGGGTTTAATAAAAGTAAGATTGTGACTTCTGGAATTCAGTCTAATAAGGTAAGGTAGAACCTGGAGGGAAGCTGGTCAGAATACTAAAAGTGCTTGAGACAAAAGAGTCCATCTTAATCCAAATAGGGGGAATTGGTTATTTTTTTTAATTTTGTTTAATTTTATTCTCTTGTGGAAAAAAGAGAACATCTTATTCAGACCCCTTGCAGGATCCCAGGCTGAAATTTCATTTCATTCGCTTCATTGTCAGGATATCTTTTCTTCATATTGTTTCAGAATAAAACTGAATTATGTTTAAATGGTCATTTAAAACTTCTTAGCTCTCAGGAAGTAAAAATTTCCTCAGTCTTACTTAAAACTGTCTGTCCTCTTTCATACCTTTTTCACAGTGGTCGTGTCTGTGCTGGGCATTGAGGCAGAGCACAATCCGAGCCGATCACAGTGATACCGTAAAGTCCTTCCCTTACATTCTGCTACCCTGGTACTTCGTGTTTCTCAGCCAGGGACGGTGAATAGAGCGGGCTGTTCCCAGTGGCACAACGGGTGNTTATTCTCTTGTGGAAAAAAGAGAACATCTTATTCAGACCCCTTGCAGGATCCCAGGCTGAAATTTCATTTCATTCGCTTCATTGTCAGGATATCTTTTCTTCATATTGTTTCAGAATAAAACTGAATTATGTTTAAATGGTCATTTAAAACTTCTTAGCTCTCAGGAAGTAAAAATTTCCTCAGTCTTACTTAAAACTGTCTGTCCTCTTTCATACCTTTTTCACAGTGGTCGTGTCTGTGCTGGGCATTGAGGCAGAGCACAATCCGAGCCGATCACAGTGATACCGTAAAGTCCTTCCCTTACATTCTGCTACCCTGGTACTTCGTGTTTCTCAGCCAGGGACGGTGAATAGAGCGGGCTGTTCCCAGTGGCACAACGGGTGTGGGCAGCCCACTAATTCAAGCACGCAGATGTGATGGGTTGTGTCACTTGCTCCCAAAAGCAGAAAATAGTTCTTCAGCAATTTGATTTACTGATAAAGACACATCCAACAGGAGACGGTCAGCAAAATATCTGAGAATCCAGCTCAGCCTGCTGAGGACTTGCCAGGGGAATGGGAAAGTTGTGAACTGAGACTCACCTCGAGCTGGGGTGAACAGTAAGACTGCAGCGGGTACAGGTACGGTCCCTGCCTTCAGTGCCCACAGGGAGACCGAACAGTGTGCTCAAACCCTCCATTTGCTCTGAAACCCTTACACGTGTTTATGAAGCACTGAGCAATCTGCATACATTATTTGTGCATCAACACTACAACTCCCTTCTTCTCCACGGTCTTTTCCGTCCTTTTTGCTCAGCTCCGCAGAAAAGGATCTGGGGGTGCCGACTGACAGCAGGCTCAGGATGTGGCCTCGTCTTTTGTACTGACTGCGTATCTGGGCACCCCAGTTTAAGAAGACTGGATGTGCCAGAGGAGGGTAACAAAGCTGAAAAGGATGGAACACATGTCCTGTGAGGAACGGCTAAGGACATTGGGCTGGTCTAGTTTGGAAAAAAGGAGTCTGAGAGGTGGCTCAGAGCTCTCTACAGCTTCCTGAGAGGGAAAGTGGAGAGGGAAGTGCTGATCTCTTCTCCTGGACAATCCAGTGATACAGTGATAGGACTCATGGGAATGGTTCAAATCTGCATCAAGGGGGAAGCTGTCTCTCCTCTCCTCTCCTCT
>VWPV01021633.1:0-35171 GCA_013389885.1 Geococcyx californianus
TCCCTTCCAACTCAGATCGTTCTCTGATTCAACTGGATAGATTTCATGAACACAACCATTTCATTTTATGACTGTGCATACCAGTAGAAATATATACAGTCGTCTTTTTCTGTAGATTAACAATATGCTTCCCAACAGGTGCTACAGGAATGGTCTGAAATACCTTAACAGCCTGTTGTATTTGGAAAAGTTGGTTCTAGTATTTAGAAGCTGTTTGTTAGGTAACAGTGTATATGGAAAATGCAGTCCTTGTCCCTTACAGCTCCCTGCTCTCTGTTACAAAGGTAGGTCTGTTTGTACTGAAAGCAATGGTCGGGTCTATCTATGGACTTACATTTCATGACTTATTTATTTATTTCTTCTATTCTAATTAAATGCTAAGAAAAGTAAAATTATATTTAAAAATTACTTTAGAACTGTGTGTGTACAACTTACTGGTAGATTTTTTTATCTAAGAAATGTCAACTTTTTCAACAAACAAAGCAAAATTGAAACCCAAACACTTCTCCGAAGCAGTGCCAAATGGTGACAGGGAAGGTCTGTGGATGATGAATATGTTGTGAACCAAGCACGTGAACCGTGTTACCTCTAGCTGGGTTAGTCCTGAGCTGAACGCTGTGCTTGGGCTTTCGACATGTGATCTGGGGTTAGAGCCTGCAGAGGAGCCCTCGGTAGCCTGGCTCTGGTTTCTGGTTCATGGCTGGGGACCTGGTCTTTTGTGGAGCGTAACTGCACCGTCACCTAAACTCTCGTATTGAACAAATGGCAGAATTGAAAATACAATGAGCTGGGGCTCCTGCCAGCTCCCTTTAGGGCGGGGTGAGATGCCTGCTGAAGTAGAGCTGCAGACCCTGCATAATGGGCTGCAGACAGCATACCTACACGTGTGCTTCGTGCTCTGGGGCTGGGACCTTGGGTGCTGCCTTCTGCTCCCCGGTTCGATGCCCTTCTAAACGCTGTTGAGGCAGTCAGGCCCTGGGAGCTAAGCTGGTTTCTTCGTTTCTTGTCCTCCATCACCTTCTGTGCAAATTTGTCATACCCTGGCTAGAGGGAGCCTGACACCAGGAGGAGAGCCCTACCAAAGCAACCAGATGGCACCTCAGCTTACAAAATGTAAGTGATCTCTTGTCAGATGAGTTTAAATGCTCTGGCTATTGCCTGATCTATTAGGCACCAGAATCCCTTCAGAGGGGAGAGGGGAAATCATTACAGCAATAAATCTGCCATCACGGCTGCTGCTTGCAGAATCAACCATCTGATCGACTTTACCAGCATGCACGACATAGGGTTTATTTTAAAAAAGCTTTGTTATTTTTGTTGTGTTTAATGCCTTGTGTTTAATGAATAAAACCTGTCCTATGTGAAATCATTTACACATTTATTTAAATTGAGGTTCTTTTTCAGGGCACAAGTTTACAGACTGTAAATAACATGAAATGTTCTTTTTTCCCTTAAAAATATGCTTCTTTCTTTCTTCTGTTCCCACTTTTGTATTTCAAATTGTTTCTCCAAGTGGTTTGAAAAACTTGGTAATTTGAGTAATTGCAAAAGAACTAGATAAAATACCGGTTAAGAAGTGAAGGTTCAATTACTGTTTAAAAGCTGTTAGTTCTTCCCTATTCAGATGTCTCTTCCATTCAGTCTCACCTATGAACTCCATTATTCATCTTTCACTAGGTACACCACTGTAAGCATATTTAATTTATACCTGTTTTCTTTCCTTTGAATTTTTGTTGCTATTTACAGAAACACAAGAGTGGCGACTAAAGCTGTTTTTAAACTTTAACATCTCAAAGACTACGTACTCTGGTTATTTTGGCCATATAAATTGTCTTTGGAGGCTTAAAACCCACAATAATTAACTGACTTGTACATACATTGATGCGTGTGAGGTGCAGACTGTAGAAACAATAGTGGAATTGGACTTTGCAACTCGGTCTGTGCACTGTTCCCAGACCCCAAAAAGTAGGGAAAACCCCAAAGAGCCTTGACAGGAATGGAAATCATTCCTAATGTCATCTCTATGCTGTTGCAGCTACAGACTATTTCAGGGCTAAGTTGCATTCAGGGGCAGCAACCACTGCTGCTTCATGTTTTTCTCCCTAGGTTTGTGTGAACAAGCTTTGGGCCCAATGCTGCATTAACAGCTATGCTAAATAACTGAGCTGAGGTGACAGTGCTGACCTGTCTCCAGCCTTTGCTACTGATAATCTGACTTGCTCCTAATTTCAATTTACTGGGATGTGTAAATATTTTGCCAGTGTCTTGTACTTCGAAATGCTTGCCAAGCACTCTCTGTTGGAGCCTATCCAGCCTCTGAGACCAATTACTGTCACGGCAGGGTGGGTAAAGACATGGTACAGTCATCACCTCTTCACAGCCCGTGCTGAAGCAGCTCTGCACTTGGAGACAACCATTAGTACTGCTGATCTTACCCTAGTTACGTGTTCCATGAACCAGCACCTTGTGCTATTTCCGACATTCTTCAAGAAGCATATTTTATTTCAGCCCTCCCGCCAGCTCTGAATGCCTTTATTGTAGGCTGTGATACTCATGTTACTTTTCCTTGTGCAATAAATTTCCCCCAGCAGCAGTACCTGAACCTGCTCAAGAAAGGCTTTTCCGTTTTTGTACAACACAGCTAGGACTGCAGCACAGGGAACTGCTCAGATTTCAGTGCTTTGCTTCATTTCCTCTGTGGATGTATTTAGGGCGTGTTCAAATTCTTCACCCAAAGTGCCTGGTGGGGGCCTGGCCACATCCAAGCTACAGCCACCAAATGCCAAACCACCTTCAGGTACCTGGATTTATTTCTTACACTACCAATGGGAAAAATGAAGGTCATAGTGAAAGCCTGCAGTGAAATCTGAATACATTTCCATCCTGCATTCACCTTGAAAAACTGAAAAGCATAATGATCAAGATAAACGTGTAAGAAAATGTAGCTACTGCTGCGTTAAGGAAGGCTGAGCAGCCCTTAAAGTGATAGTGTGGGGAAGCAAAGGCTTGCAGCAGTTAGGAAAAAAATCAAACTAGTTTTCTTGTAACTGGGTTTTAGCTACTTTTGGGTTTAGTTTTTTAGCTTACCAACTAAGGGGGACGTACACCATGAACTACTTTAACTAAAACTTCTCTCACGTGACTACTAATATTAATGATGCCCTGTATTTCTTGTGATGGACAACGATTCTCTTGAACAGAAGTAACTGTTAGCTTACATTAAAATAAAATAATTTAAAAAAAAGCTTAATGCTTCAAAGTAGATACACAGAGTCTCAACGTAAGAACGGTACCACAGTTTTGATTTAGATCACTTGCACGTTCAGAATCGTACTGGAACATATTCTCAGAGAACCTGCTTGAGAGAACCTTCTGCATATTAAGAACACAGAAACACATTCTTGTGGTGCAGAATTACCCCTCCTGTCCTAAAAACTAATGTGTGAGGAAACTTTAAAGGAAAGAGCAACATTCTCAAAAAGCCTGTTTAGTTAATTCTCACTAAATGACAGGGAATAAAAAAAAAAGGCTTGCCAGTATCGTTTTGAATTTTTAATGACTAAGTAAGTGTAACAAAACCAAACAACCATGAAACAAGATAATTGTACACATACATTCAGTAACTTCAGATGTGTTAGTCTATAACTAAACTCTGAGAAATGACCTCAATACTTGTTCCCTCTTACTCTTCCTCCCCCTCTCACACGAAAGATTCATATACAGTGCAGCTCAGAGCCACTGCTCAGTGTCAGTGGAAATATTTCATTACCTTCAGCAGGAAATATCAGGAATCAGGCCAGGTGTTGAAACAAAAGATTCTCCTGGCCTCTGTTCTAACTTCCCATATCTCAGTGTTTGCTTTCATACCTTTTCTGACTATCAGATTAGTATTTTTTAACTAGTAGGAATGGTCTGGGAGTTCACAGGTTTTTCCTTTTGACACAACCACTAATTTCAGAGGATGCTACTTGATTCAAATATAAGATTTACATGATCCAAGATGTGTAACTTAAATTTATAATCTAATCATTTAATATCATAGTGCAAATATAAAACTGGCAATTCAGTGAACCAAGAAAAATTTTGTTACAGGACAACCCTGCTCAATCCATACTATTTCAGAAGGATTCCTTGGTAAATCCTGTTCAAAAACACATTATCTGTTTTGTGTGAATAGATTGATCCCATGAAAGATAACAAATATTTATAATTCATTGTGTTGAAGACCTTGAGAAATTCTGCTGGTTAAGTCTTGCAAGTGCTTCTTTACCTAGCAGGTAAACAGAACACATAAAACAAATTTTAGTAAGGCAATGAATCATCAGTATAATCTATTCAGATTCTTCTATCAGTATATGTAACACTAAGAAGGGCTGAGACCAGAGGGATTCCAGCATTTTAGAATTAGGTCTATAAAACCAATTATACATATCCTGTACTCAACACAGAACGCAGCTCTGCCTTAAACTCCCCCCTGGAAGTTATTCAAATGGCCTGAAAAATCAGCACTGGATAATCTGCATACCCTCTACTACTGAGTTAACTATCAGCACGTAGGTAAAACGTATTTATACAGACCTTATATCCTAATTCTTTTGTCTTTTCTTCCAGCATGGCATACTTCTCTTTGTTTCTGTTCAGATGATCCTTATCTCCAGTTCCCTCTACATGCTTCAGTTTCTGATGTGAAATTTCTAATTGTTTCTGATAATGATGGTGTTTTTCAATTTTTGCTTCAAAGTGTTTCAGCTCCTCCTAAGAAAACAAATGCACAGGATCTTCTTTCCAAGGCTTCCTCTCTCTTTTCTTGCCAAGACACTCCTAATGCTATTTTACTAATTCAAGGACAGAAAACCTTTCAAGTTCCCTACTTCTTAAAAATGCCTAGACAATACATTATCATCACCACCCAGACACCCAATTTTGAAGGCAGATGCAGAGTCCCAGTGCAGGTGAAAACATCCCAGTGCAGGGTCCTCAGAAGGAGACTGCTGATGGCTGTGAGATGACAGCAGTGAATATCAAATAAAATTTGTATGTAAGAATAGTGGACGGAGAAGAGAGAGAGACCAACAATCTTTAAAAGAAGCTTATTTTCAAAATTAGGTCCTGGATTTGCTGTTTTCTTCTCACACTTCTCAGCATGTTTTGGCTTTGCAGTCTGCTACGAGGAATCTTAAATAGGATGATTTAACTAACAAAAAGCTCTCTTAGTTTGCCCCATAGACAGTGGCCAGACCAACAGCAGCATTCAGGGTCTTCAGATAACTTGTTATACTGTAAGAAGGACCCAAGAACACGTAATGCCTCTGCCCAGAAAAGCATGCACTTGTTTTGCTACTTTAAGGCAGTAAATGCAGTTTATCTGTACCTTAGGACATGTACTCTGTGAAGAGAATAGGAATGGTGCAAACTGTTATACTGCTTATGGCAGCAGTCTTACGCATTACATTGAAGAAAAACTCAGAAAAACCCAATAAGGCAGGGCCTGATCCTTGAAAGATTTTAAATATGCAATGCTTGCTTTCACAGAACTCATAATTTTCATTTTGCTGATTATAACAGAACGATACATATGACTAGTTACATATATGTTTATATATTAAGAAGAAACGTGACTCTTTTTTATGGTATCTCGAGAGCAATATAGAAGCGGGTGCACTCAGAGTAGCATCAAGTGTATCCTTGAGTGGAAAAATATCTTTCCAGAAGAGATCTAACTGGAATTCTACTTACCCGAAAAGACTCAAGTTCTTTCTCAGTAAAATTGGCTGATTTGGCCATGTCCCACAAATCAATCACTCTTGGTTCTTCAAATTCTAAACAAACACATACCACTAAATGAAAATCTGGACACATGCACTACATGAAGAATAACTCAGACAAACCCTGCAGTGAAATCCCTTCTGTTTGACAGAGTTCACTTAATTTTTTCTTCACTGGTGTATTTCAGTCCAGGTGGCTGACTAAATTCCTCTCATTTCAAGACAGTTTTAAAAATTCCAAATCCATCATCCTAATATCTTATTTTTTTAAAGCAGAGTGGCTTTGTTTTCAACATTTCTTACAAGAAAATAGTTTCCTTTTGCTGTAGAACATTGTAGTCTGATTTACATACTGCATTTACGATCCTCGGTTTTGGTTTTACTGCTCTGATAAATCATTTCAGCTGCTCCTCTCAGACGATGTACCAGCAGAGCAGCACTTAGGTCTTTTACTATGAAACTCCTATGAAGGCTGGTATTGTGGCGACCCAGGAGCAGACACAAGTTTAGCTGCCCAAACAAAGCTGAACGGAATCAGTACATCATTTCTTTAATTCTGCTACCAGGGACTTTTTAAATAGGCAGTTGCTTCACTATAAATTGGGATGTGCCTACATTCACAGTAATGACACAGGTTTGGTTTGGTGAACAGGGTTTGCATGAATAAGATTTCTACTAAACCAGTAAATTAGCAGGCAAGTATATATTCTTGCTTATAGAATAGCTTTTTCTTTTTCTTTTTCTTTTCAATCACTGTTGGTTCTTCAAACTCTGAATAAGCTTTTAAGCCCAGCTTCTATGAGCATACTTTCTTAAATACATATATATGGACATATTAAGCACTGTATTAATAATACAGCTACTGAGATGAAAACAGAGAAAGTCCAAGTACTTAATTTAAAAGTACAGTATTGCTGCAGCAAGTATTTTTCAAAAAGCAAAACCCCCCTAGGAACTGAATAATGGTGTTGCTTGCCCTGCATGTCGTCTCTCTTGCCTGCCATTCTGGGCTGAAGGTGTAATATCCCTTCTCATGCAGACATGGAAGACAGAACTATCCTCTTTACAGGTTGTCCCTAACCTCTCAGGAGGCTTCCAGTGTTGACTTCTACATAGAACAGGATGGCTGCATCTCTTCAGCCCACTGTTGTCCTGTAACTAATCTCATTACTTGCCCACTGATTTTTAATGTTTTTTTTAAATGAAATTAAACCCAAATAAGCATAAAACCCCCTGTATCATACCACTGGATGTGTCATATCCCTGGTGACTGACTTTACGCAAACGCTCAAACCCCTGATTGATGCTTCGTAGCTTGTCTTTGAGTTCTCTGTGTTTGTTGTGCAAGATTTCCTCTTTCACCAGGTTCTCTTCAGATGGGTTGATAACATTTTTGTGGATATCTGTTGAAGAAGAAAAGTGTTATTAATTGTGAGCCAAATCCTAATAGGTCAAAAGGTCCAGAAATCCCCCAAGTCTAAGGTGAATAAAAGATAAGTTCTTAGCATTTCAGCTGAGTGTAAATAAAACATCAACACCGTACTTCAAGAAGCAGTAATTCCTTTTGCAGATCAATATTAAAATCGCTGCCCCTCAGTGGTTTGGAGGGTTATATTACAGAAATGCCTTTCCATGTGTACTGGTCACAAGCCAAGATTTTAGCATGGAAATGTTCTTATTTTCCTAGGTGAGTAATACCCCAAGCAAATAGAGTAGGGATGATTGCTGATTCCTGTGCCTTCTTCCCCTGGGCATTTCATAAACCAATCAGGACATTTGATATTGAAATGACTTTCAGCAGCTTGGACTGTACAAAGCAAACATTAAACTGCCTATAAGCTTTAAAATACTTCGGCTGTAACAATTTTACCTAGGATTAGTACAGCAAGCCAGATTCAGATCCTTGATGCTTTAATACACTTCAGACTCAGATATGACAAAGATTTTCAAGTGTATCCTCTTGAGCTACTAGCTCGTGAGATAAAACATGCACGTTCCGCAGCGTTTAGGACCTCATTTTGCAGCAGTAAATCTATGTTTGCTGCATAATTTCCAGTAAACTATTATGGCCATCATTGCTAGTCCGATGGTATCTTTAGTGCTTGAAATGCAGGCAGAATCCAGAGACTGAAATGGTAACATTTTCATTACCTGGCAAGGTTTTTGGCAGCTAATGCAGAACTAAGCCCAACAAGTATCTGGAAATGCCAGCATCTGCAAGCAGTTTTGACAGAAACGTGAGTCTTCAGGAGTTCAGAAGATACTTGCAAACAATGGAGGCGACAGGCAGAGAAAAGAGTTGTACTGATCTTGGAACATCAGAGAAGTGTTCAGGTACCTTCTGTTCTGCTCACAGTCTCCAACAGAATATTGTATTCATGAACCTTTTCTTTGTGATGCTTAAATTCTCGCCAAAGCTTATCCAACTCTTCATCAGAGAACTTCCCAGAGCTCTTGGCCTGAAAGAAACATAAGCTCGTTACGCTTCCCAGGCCAAATGCTTTTAAGAACTTCTCACTTCCCACCACATTCAGAAAATTAAGTCCAGCTTTTAGTTAAGATCTTTAGTTTTAAATCCATTTATATTAGTATGAGGTCAGGATTTAGACATCAATGAATATGGTGGCTTTAATCATCACACACTTTAATCACTTACAAAAGCTAGACTTGATATGTACTACACAGTAAAAGTATCCATCATTTCTATTCCATGGGAAACAATTTAACACAGGAATAAGGGCCATGGAGTTCTATATTCAACTGTAGGGGGACTGTTTGCATGAAGGATGCAGCCTGATATCAAGCAGCCTGATATTGGGCAGTCTTTACTTAATGTTACTCTACTGGCAAGTGAATATTTTATCACTGCTGTGCATTTGCTCTGCGGTGATTTGTCCTTACCGTACTACTTTTTAGTGATTAGGGAAGCACTGGCCGAACAGCTGGAGCACTACCAAAAATCTGGTGACGTATTTGATGTAAGGCATGATCAAAAGTGAATGGTTTTGATACCTATTCAGTCCCAACCCCTTTTTTTTGCTTAAGGAATATTTCTGTCTGAGGCACATTACTGTTCCCCAAAGCACATGACACCAGGTCCCTTGCCAGAGCCATATCTAGTTACAGCAACATTTTAAAACCCAGCAAATCTTTTTCTCCACTTTACTAGCACTGCAATAGACTGGTGTAAGAATTACTTGCTTGACATGACTACTTGTTTCTTGAAACTTGAATTATTTGATTCTTGAAGATTATGTCTTTCCTGGTTTTAACTGCCCTGACTGCATCAATGCAAATCCTGGGAATTTTTCACTTGAATACCAGGTTGGGAAAGTGTTATTTAGCACTCCAATTTATATTTCACTTTTAAACATTCTATAATATGAAATGGTTCTATTTCAAATACTTAAATTTCAAATATTTAAATATTTAAAAAAGACCAGAAACAACAACAAGAAAAAAGGAAGAAGCAAAGGTATACTACCACAAAGCCTAAACGTCACACAAAGGGAAATGCTGAGTTCAGTGAAATTCGAGGAAAAACTCTGTTTTCTCTCAGTGGACCCAGGATCTTACGCTTCATGCAGACTGATGTGGCTCATTTCTTTGGCAAAGAGAACCTCCCATACCTAGTGTCCTGGATGCAGGAAGGATGCCTTCAAGGCACAATGATGTGAGCTACAGAGCACAACAATCTGGCCAGTAATTAAAAACAGAGTATTAAAGCTTTTCAACTCCAAGTTTCAGGGCGCTCAGAAGACACACACTACAGGTCAATGAAGAAACACTGCTACCCCACACTCCAGTTCCTGGAAATGTTACCTTGCTCCATAATTTTTCCAGTCTTGGATCATCTAGTGTATCACTTTCTGTACCGTCTTTAATGTAGTTGGTATCAACTAGTTGAGAGTCCTTCTTTCCATTCATTCCGTATTTAGTCATAATGACTGCAAGGGAACAGAAGATACAGAAACATCGGAACCAACTATGGATGTACAGAAGATGAGAGACTGGCCACTTTCTTGACTTGCAGAACTGGATTTTGCAGCTCACAGTGGAAAAGCTAACAGTTAAAAACACATAGGTCTCAGGTTTAACGGCCTCTTCTGTAAACACCAAGAGCAAAGGAAACTATTAGCCTCCTGTAGCTCCCTCCAAAGAACTTCTGCGTTCTCCATGTCTCGAAAGACCACCTGTTACTCAATGGTTCAAACACAAATACAGGTGTTGAGCCATGCATGTTTCTGCTGCAAAGTTTAAACCTCTTCTGCAAAGATATAACTTACCGTTTAAGTTGCGTCTCAGTTTGGCTTCTTTTTCTCCATCTTCATCCAGCCCTTCAGCCTTCAGTTTTTTCCAGCTTAGCTCATCCTTTTCTTGTATTTTTAGATCACTGTGCAACTCTGCCAGTTTCACAGCCGAGAGATGAAGCTAAGGAGAACAGAGAAAGCCCATATAAATGTGTAGCAAATATAGCACAACATTTTCCTTCTCTCTAATGCTATATATCTGTCTGAATTTAAGGGCCTTAAGGCATGAGCCACTGCATACATATCACAGGAACATGGCAATGGCCCCAGCATACTAGTGTTTACAGAGAGTGATCATGTAGCCTTCTCTCTCAGCTCTTCAGCTACTTGGACAGCAGCTAAATTACACAAAGGTTAAAAATTTGTGCCTTTTTTTGGCGTTCCTTCAAGTAATATTTCAATGGGATTTTTCTGCCACTGTTAACAGAGCCATCTTCTAAAAACGATTCTACCTTAAAAATGTCCAGTCCCAATAACAAAGAATGTAAAAAATCCAACTAATTAAATCAATTTCATTTCACAAAAAGCAGTATGACCAAACTTCTCAAACAACAAAGCATTGTCACCACATGTGCTTTCTGGAGGACCACGCTCTAACCATACAGTTATAGTCAGTCAGTAAATCTTATTCATCAGCATGGTTTTGCAGATTGAGGATGGCTTTGCAGGTCAAAGAGCCACTTCATCAATGATTTTTAATTGGATCAAAGTGCAGTTTATGTGTGTTAAAAACATACAAAACAAAGGTATTCCTGTCCCACATAACAGAACAAAAAGAATGACACTGAAGCTACAAAAAAAAAAATTAAACTAATGATAGGTCAGCTTGAATTTTGTGAAATACAGAGAAAACAGGAACCGAGACAATGACTAATAGGCAGTTGCCTAAGCAGCATTGCTGTAAGTTGAGCCTGAACTGAACTTTCAGATTTTAGGCACTTTATTCAGTTTAAAACAAAGAAATACAACAAATTGTATCACAGTATCAAAGTATTGTAAGGTTGGAAGAGACCTTTGAGATCATCAGTCCAACCTATGGCCCAACACCTACACCTACTAACTACACCTACTCCTACTTGTCAGTTACACCATGGCACTAAGTGCCTCATCCAAATTCTCTTTGAACACCTCCAGGGATGGTGACTCCACCACCTCCCTAGGCAGAGCATTCCAGTGAACAATTACCCTCTCAGTGAAGAACTTCTTTTGTGTGTGTGTACATTTTAATGACAAGAAGGTGAGCTAGAGAAAAGCCCAGAGAAGAGAGAAGATCAAAAAACATGAGCAGTGTGACTTCCAATACAGTTCTACCTGAGCTGCCTGAGTCCTCCTTCAGATCACTGAGCAGCCAGATCCTGGGAGCTCATATCCAGTTCTGACCCACCTGGGCTCATCTCTCCTAAGACAACCTTATTTGATGGAGGGGTTTTTTTAACATTAAAAACAGATTACACATTATAAAAATTCTCATTTTAAGTGAGGAAGCAGCACGTTTAATTAGCTCAGACTCAGAACTCAGTGTCAGCAGGTTATTTCAAAGTAACTAGGAAAAATGTCATTATTTTGAACTAGTGCAGTAAATTGCTATTGACAGAAGTTCAGCAACCTATGCACATTATTATTTCTGCTTTTTTTTTGGCTATGTTTTTTTCTGTACCTTGCACATGGCTTACTGAAATAATGTACTAAAATCTCGAGTAGTTAGAATCACAGATGAATATAAAATTTATAGAACACATTCAAATGTCTAATTTATCTAATGATAAAGCATTAAAACTTATGATTTTCTAATACTGAAGTCTTCTTTATCATCTGCTTTTGGGGAACTGCTTGACAAAAGCCAAGCGTTTAGAAGGAAGCACTTTATTTATAATTTTTCANCTAATAGGCAGTTGCCTAAGCAGCATTGCTGTAAGTTGAGCCTGAACTGAACTTTCAGATTTTAGGCACTTTATTCAGTTTAAAACAAAGAAATACAACAAATTGTATCACAGTATCAAAGTATTGTANTGTACCTTGCACATGGCTTACTGAAATAATGTACTAAAATCTCGAGTAGTTAGAATCACAGATGAATATAAAATTTATAGAACACATTCAAATGTCTAATTTATCTAATGATAAAGCATTAAAACTTATGATTTTCTAATACTGAAGTCTTCTTTATCATCTGCTTTTGGGGAACTGCTTGATAAAAGCCAAGCGTTTAGAAGGAAGCACTTTATTTATAATTTTTCAGCATGTGCTAAAGTCCAAAAACCTTAATCATGTACTTATTTGCTTTACTGGAGCAGGACGACCTGGCCAACCACTGCCACTGCTGCAGTGGCAGGAAGTGCTTTGCTCAGCAAGAATTACTCCCTGATGCTTCAGGAGGAAGAGTGAAAAGGAGTGAAAAGTTTCCTACCAATTGTGAAGGAAATGACTAATCATTTCGGTAGTTCTGTACTCTAAAGTCAGCACACAAGTAGTGTGGACTTCACACTTTGTTAAGCTAGGCAAATCCAGGAGAAAAAATCACTCGCAATAACTTGGATTGCAAATAATTGAGCTCCTAAGTATTGCAAAAATAGGAAAACATAATCTTTTAAATTAATGACTTCATCATCAGAGACATACTATTGTGTAAAAGATTACAATAAGCATTTTATGTTAGATATTCTTTGCAGTCAGTGCAATCTCATAAATACATACAGTTTTGTGTTTTCTAGAAGTTCCAGAGAAGAATATCAGAAATACTATATATAGTTTGGAGACATCTCATCATCAATTGTAGGGTTTAAACACTTAATAAAAAAAAGGAGCTACATTAGGGTCATTGTTCCTTAGGGAGGGGGAAAAGATTCTAACCAAATTCCTCCTAATAAAATTTTTCCGATTCTCATTATAATTTAGAATGAAACTCAAGTAACTCGCCTTTTAAACATTATAAATCTTCTGAAACCTGCTGGAAGCCCTGTGGTTGTCCCATTTATATAACACAAAAGTGAATACATAGGCTAATTTAAAGCATATAGTTCAAGAATTGCTTCCTTCGAGATCATCTCTTGTAGGATTGCAAATGACAGCAGGTAAAAAATGTCAATAGGTAATCTTCATGGTACATTACTAACTTTAGGAATAACTAACTAGAAGTAGAGGTGAAAAGCTATGTTTAACGATTAAATAACTAAGCACCAAGTTCCTTATGCTTATTCCTTATGCTGCCTGGACATTAACACCCAAGACAGATACCTGGCAATTCTGGGAACAAGTGCAGAAAATCTGAAACATCCCCACAATTAGGTTGTTTGCTGTCCACCAGGCTACAATTGTTACCTGTTTGTCACTGGTTCAAATATCCCATAGAATTAGGGTCTGACTAAGAAGAACTCATGTATTAAAATCACTTGTTAAAGTTTTTATATAAAACATACACCTACAAAAACAGATGCTGGAGAAAGATCAAACCCTCCCTCAGGGAAAAAGGACACAATTCTGACTTGACGGCTTCTGGTTCCCACTAAGTAGCAGTTCAGGGCTTGCTGAAAGACTGCTCATCTAGCTGTGTGTTGCAATGCTGAATTGCAATATCCATCTTTTATGTCAAAACAAAGTAGTTCCTTGTTTTCGATACTATCTCACCACTTAACCACACACAGGATAAGCTTTCTTCTTATTTCAGACCTTGCCCAAACACACTGAAAACTCACTTTCTAGATGCAGGCTAGGTGTCAATTGTACTCAAAAATGAAAGTTAGATGGTGGGAAATTCAGTTCAACTAGGTGTTGCCTCTGTAAAATCTGGCTTATGCATACAGAAGGTTCTAAAGCATAAAGAAGTTTCCACAGGTGACATAACCACTAAGGCAGAGGGTTTTTTACTCTCCCGTGCAGTGAGCTCCTGTCCTGTGCAAAACAGGAGCTAAGACAGACAAGAGCATCCCATCCCTTAACTAAAGGGCTAAATCACTCAGTGAGTGAGCAGATGAGCCAAAGACTCTCCATGGTAACAGAGGGCCTTCACTCTGAGGTGCTTAGGAATATGGTTTAGTAGTGGACAGGTACAATTGGACTTGATGATCTCAAAGGTCTCTTCCAACCAAGCTATTCTACGATTCTGTGATTTAATTGATGGATTTAAACATGGGAAGATCAACACTTCCCATGACACAGGTTCATGTGGCAGCAGAGGGGAACGAGACCCCTCCAGAGAGAAGATTTTACACAGCACCGCTGCTCCCAGCTGCCAGGCACAGGCCCAGGGCGCGGCCATGTGGGTTCTGCTCTGAGCTGCCCGGCAACCAAGCAAAACCTACTGCAGCCCAGAGGCCCAAGACCAAGCCGGGGCCTCTGGAGGTAATACCAGCAACACCAGGATTCTCCTTGGCTTTTCCTTATACACAACCCCCCGCAGTTCCAACAGCAATCCACCACGCTTCTCCCACTGCACTCCATCACCCCAGGAAGCTGTGGGTGCCCCCTCCCTGGAGGGGTTCAAGGCCAGGTTGGATGGGGCTTGAGCAGCCTGGGCTGGTGGGAGTTGTCCCTGCCCATGGCAGGGAGATTGGAACTGGATAATCTTAACGGCCCCTTCCAAGCCAAAACATTCTGTGACTCCATGATTCCTGACAGGAAGCCTGACTGGGAATGAGGGTCCGAAGCAGCCAAGCCCGACTCCAGGTCCTCCCCATGAGCATTCACTCCCACCCCCAAGAGCTGCGCCGGGGACCTCCCCGTCAGAGTGGTGCCCGAGCCAACCCTCACCCCGCCTCCTTCAGACCTCTGCTGGTGCCCCCCTCCCGCAACTCAGAGCTGCGGCAGAGGCTCCCCGCCCCCCCAGTACCGTAGAGCTGCGCCGAAGCGCCCCCCAGCTCTGCCGGTTCCCCCTCCCCTCAGAGCTCTGTCGCCCCCGCCGCCAGGGCCGCCATGGTCCCCGCTCCTCCCGCACCGGCCCGCTCACCCGCTGCGCCTTCTCCCAGATCTGGTTCAGCTTCACCACGCGGAACTCTCCGGCCTCCCGCCGCTTGGCGCCGGCGGCCGCCAATCCCTCATTGGCCTCCCGGGAATATTTGCTGGCCCGGGCGGCAGAGGCGAGGAGGAACGCAGCGCCGAGAGCCGCCAGCGCCCGCGCGGCCGCCATTGTCGCGGCGCCCAGGAACTACGAGTCCCGGCGTGCCCGGCGGCCCCGCCCCGGCCGCGGGAGGGGGCCGTGTTTGTGTGAGGAGAACCTGCTGAAAATGCGGTCTCGCTCCGAGTGTCCGGCGTCTGTCTGTTCTGTCGTCTGAGTGAGAAGAATGGGTTGATGCTGCCGGTGGAGGGAGGCGGTTGTCCCGCTCTGCTCTGCCACCTGGAGCACGGGGTGGCGAACTGGAGATCCTCCATGCACAGGTTAAAATCAGCTCTTTTTGTGTGAGTGTGTACAGGCTCTCTAAATGACAAGATTTGACCCCAAAGAAGTGTAAGACATGATGGGAAGGCAAAGAAAGCATCTGTCTATTCCATTTTAATGAGGGCAGCAGACCAAAGCTCCCTGTGGTCCATATCGCAACAATCTAGTATCATAGAGTTGGAGATCCCCGAGTCCAGCCTTGCCTATCTCCCTGCTAAACCCTGTCCCTAAGAAAATCATCTACCCGTTTTTAAAACACTTCCAGGGATGGGGACTCCACCCCCTCCCTGGGCAGCTGTGCCAATCCCTGACCACCCTTTCAGTGAAGAAATTCTCCCGAATGTCCTGTCTAAACTTCCCCCGGTGCAGCTTGCATCTACAGCCTGGTCGTGCGATGAGAGACACCAATGTACCTTAACACTATGTATAATCCTATCAATTCTACTTGCATCTGCAGCATTTTATTTATATTTTAGACTAGGTATTAGTAGTTTAAAACTTTTTCAACCTATGAAGATCCAGATCCAAGCTGGTAAAATAGTGTTTTAATTGCACTGGCACCTTCCAAATCAATATGGCTTTGGACATGTCCCATTGTCTTTGCTCAGTTGGTGACACAAAAGGCATTCTGTCTGGTGTCTGCCTCTCGATATGGTTTTGTGAATGTAGAGGGATCCTATTTCTTCTTTTACTTTCTTTTAATAACAGAAGAGGAAGCATTGTTCTGAATCTGATGTATTCATTTTCACAGACTTATACAGTTCCTTATACTCTAATTCACTTTAAAGAGCATTTACCCAAGTGTGCTTTAGATTTTATTGGACAAAACGGTCAGAGCTATCTATCTGGACTAACTGAGCTGAAATCTCTCATCAAAGACACAATCCTGTTTGTCGAGGGATTATGTGCGTTCTTCCACTGTAAATCTCAGACCAAGGTCAGAGTCAGCTTTTAGACATCAATTTTGACTACTCCAGCAGGGCTAACAGGAGCTGGATACCTCTGATATTCCCTTAAGGAGTCTGTGATAGCTCACTGTGATGGAAAGGCACAGTTGTCTTAAAAGCACTTTGTGCGCTCAATCCTCAGATGGCCAGCAGACTTGCAGCTGTACCTGGGGCATCATTGTAAACCTTCCTTCCCTGTGCAAACTTCATTTTCAGCTCAGAGAAGCAGTCCACATCACAGTGTCTGTCTCTGTGATTCTCTGCATAGATGACTCTCAGTTCCCAGTCCAAGTGAACCCAGATAATGTGCCTTTTTCAGCCTTGAAAGTTTTAGGCCTGCTTTGTTCCAAGTTTGAATCATAGGAAAACTACTCTGGTATAGTGTGAATGAAATTTTTTTTTTTTTTTTTAAATGAATTTGACCATTTCCATTAAGTTAAGCTATGTAGCTGCTTTCTTTTTCTGAAATAGCTTCATATTTTCCTTGATTTTAATTCTGAACTGGGAAAATATTCATTATTGCGTTAACTTCTTAGCTGTGTCCTTAACATAAATTACTGAAATGTCAGAGAGGACTAACTAGCTTGGAATTTATTTTCCAATAAGTATTGTCATAAAGGGGGTCCTTTCTTCTATGCTCTTGATTTTAGTCAAAGAAAAAAGCAAGTGTTGTTATAATACTACTGCAGAACATTTCTCTGGAGTAGTTAATTCTCATAAGTGGTAGTAACTTTCTATTGCTTTCTATCTTACTGAAGTTATTTCCTTAGCTAAACTGCTTAGGGCTGATGCTGAAGATAAGTGTATGAAAGCCAGCTTATGAATTCTGCCTTTCTAGAAATGATCTTTGAGGCTGATTCAAGTGAACTTTGACTTTTTTGGGGGCGGAGAAACAAAGTACTCATTGGTATTATTGATTGGTTGGTTTGGTGCTCCTGACTACAACTCTAGATGACTTCTGGCTGCTGTGATGAAGGGTCTTTTCAAGGTCATCCACCCCCCCTGCAGCGAGCAGAGGCATCTTCAACTAGATCAGGTTGCTCAGAGCCACATCCAACCTGACCTTGAATGTTTCCAGGGACGGGGCAACCTGTTCCAGTGTTTCACCACACTCATCTCATTACGGTTCCTGAAATTTCAGCTATGTAGGCAGAAGAAGGGTCATGGGAGCAGTAGAAAACCAAGCCAAATAAACAGATGGGTTGTTCTAGTCCAACTGAAAGAACTACTCTTCCTGCAAAAGGTTCAAAGAGGATTTTAGAGCTATGCTATGACTAAGATATTAGTGCTTCCCAGTGGGCATCACAGAGAAATTTCTAAAGGAGAGAAAGTCTGCAGTTGAGTTAGAAGGACGTCACCAGCCAAACACTGATCTCAGGGGTTTTTTTGTCCTTATTAACTATGAGGCATTCAAATGTAAAAAGTACCAGTGGCTGAACATCTGCTTGGGAGAACAATAATTTTAGAGGGAGATGAGGTCATGCCAGCCTCAAGAATGAGAGCAATTCTCATTGTTTTGTTGGTGTTGTGGCAGCCTGAAAAATAACTTATGAGCTAGAAGACAAGACTTGCTCCCTGCCTGAAGTACATACTATCAGAGTAGAGATGTGCTGTGGAGGAGGGCAGGTGGGATTATGCAACAGAGCAAGAAGTACTGAGCTTACAAATATAGGGTAAATGGTGAGCATGAGCTATGGCAGTGATGACTAAGTAACTTAATTTTCTGTAGTCCAAAAGCAAAGAGGCAGACAAACCTACACTAGCTGGTGGCATTTTGGAGTTGTACCCAGCTGTTTCAGTTGGATTCTGTTGCTTCTGCAAGATTGTCTACCAACAAAAAAGAAATCAGTGTAATTGTCAGGAAAATGTCTTTCTGGGTGGTTAAATTGAAAGAATGGTTCTGGATATTGTTAAATGTAACATAACTAATACTGAGCACTGCAGATGACAAATCTACCAGCCAAAAATATAAATAAATGGAAATCTGAATGTAAGCCACTTAATCATGTCTATTTGTTTTTCCTAGATAGCATCCAAAATAACAACTATTTAAGAAAGAAAGAAAAGAAAGTGAACAGTCCAAAATCTGCTGTGCTTGGGAGTAAGCAGCAAGATCCAAACGTGACTGTTCACCACTGCATGGTTAGGAAGAAGATACCCAAAACGAAATGGAGGATGTTTTCCAGGTTCCCAGAAGAAATATGAATATATGTCTGTCTTCAACTGTACTAAAGGACATGTTGCTGGAAGGTGTGGCCAGTGAAAATCCTTGTTGTAACACAGTAACGGAGCCTGAGCTGGAAAATTCTGTTGTTTTTGTACTGCCATTCGAAAGATATTGGTCATCTGCCCAATTAAATGAAGTGCTGACAAGCCTAATTTCTCTAGTGTCATCTTAAGTGGCATGTATCTGTAAACATTTATTGCACAGAATAAATAACAAGTGAGCTGTGTTTGCTGTGACCTTGTTGATAAACCATTTTCAAATGTTCGCCTTCAGGCTGCAGTTCTCTATGCTTGGTCTGCACAAAATGTTCTTAGAAGGGATGCACAGGTAGAAATCCTTTTCAAGTGTTTCTAAGAGTTATTCCTTATTGTGCCCTACCTCTGTCTGTACCCAGCTGGGTGTGTGGTCTTTATCACCTTCTACACAGCCTTCTGGAATCTAATGCTAAGCAGACAGTGTTTCTCTTGAGATCATTAAAATGATCTCTTGATCATTAAAATTCATGGATCAGAAAAAATATGGAGCAGCAAGGAAAATTTGCTGTCAATACTTATCTGAAAGAAAAGTTGATTTTATTTTGATCAGAACAAAATTATGTTATGGAATGTGCATTGTTAAGTGCATGGAAAAACTATGGCTGTGTCCAAGTAAGTTAGTTGTGACCCAGTACTTTTTTTTTACTTAGAGTTAGGGATAAGGTTTGACTCTTTTGTTGTATCAGGAATATTTATTGCATGGGATTATTTCTGTTCCCTGCCTCAGCATAGCCATTAAGGTCAGAAGAGCATAGTCACAGTTAACAGTTTAAAATTCTATATTTATAATTGCTTTTAATACTCTATTTAAATTTTTGCAGTATTGACAGTGTCAGTGACAAGACTGTCAAAAAAAGACGATCTATGAGAAGAAAAAGGTAAATCGTTCTTGCATTGCATAGCAGGTGATCATAAAAGAAAGATAGAGATGCTTATCCTTGTTTCTTCAGCCTTGACAGCTGGACAGAAAAGCTGAGTCATATTAACTGACTATTGGCGGGTAAAATAGATGAGCTTAAGCACATTCCATGGAATACGTCAAGTGCAATTAATCTTCACAGAAACTGTAACTTGATTTTCAACAGCCCTTTGGCATAACGGTGAAGAATTTAGACTGCCTAAGCTACATTCATCCTGACATTTATATACATATGCAAATCATTTATTGCGATGGTTTTCTCTCAGGTGTGTGGCTGATCCAATATTTAAGAAGTTTTTATTATCTCCAAGATTTTACCTGTGAAAAAGTTGTAGTTGCGGTGATTAAGCTGTAATGTTTGGCTAAGTTGTGGGCATCTCAGAGTGTATTCAATGGTAGAATGAAGTTTTCTGCTTTGTACATCAGCTCTGTAGCCTGGGAGATCTCGGTTTTGCTGTGGGCAGTTTGGTGTTAGTCCTTGAACTGCATTGCAGTCTCTGCTCTGCTACTGCTCTGTGTGTCTGCAAAATCTTGCATTATATGCCTGACTAAGTCCCTAAGGACCTGATCCAAAAGACATTTAAATCAGAAAGAATCTGTTTACTCTACATGGGTAGAGTCTGGAAGTCCCATGCCTGCTCCCAGTGAAGGGATAGAGGACTGTCTCTTGTTTTGAAAGTGGATAGGATGAGGTTCAGCTTTTGGATTAACGTAAAAGCAGTAAATCTAAGTTAGAAAAGGACTGATGAATTGATGGTACACAAAAAGAAATGCTGTCACTGTTAAACCTGACCATTGAATATAAACACAGATAATCATAATTTCTGTTGTGAGAAACTTAATCAGGAGAAACTTAAGGAGCCAGAGGGACTCTACTCATTCTGTTCAGCGAAGGTGTCCTAACACGCCAAATCCAGCTCTGAATCTGAGTTTTGGAGAGGTTTGGAGGGGAGTCCCCCAATGCTGAGCTCCTTTCAGAAAGATTGCCCAGTGCATCTGAAGTTGTGCACGAGAAACAAGCAAACCAAGGAAGGGGAACCCTCCTAAGATTTGCTTTTTCAGAATAGTCTTTTGCCACAGGAGGGCAATACTGTTCTATAATAAATTTGACCTGCTTTATTCGCTGAAAATCTGGTTTGCAAACAGGTACCTAAGGGTGAAATGAGATTGATCATGTTTAACAGTCATCAAAGCCATATTGATCAGAAAGTGGATTCATGCGTTTAGAGATGTTTGTAGATGTTGACCAGCTAGTCCTCCCAACACTGCTATGAATATCATACCCTTTTCAGAAAACTGCAGCACGGAAGCTGAGAGCTGTGATGAGATTTAAGGAACTGCTGCATCCCTGTCGCTGGTTTAGATTGCTACTGATCTATGCCCTCCTTCCTTCCACACGGAATTGAAGGCCAGAGCCAAGAAATGGTACAGGCAATACAATAGTGAGCATGTCAGCCCCTCACGAAGCAGGTGGAGGGTTCTCTGTTTCTTGTCCTGCAGCTGTTTCAAACTGAAGCAAGGAGAGTTTTAACTAAAAATGATGAGACAGTTACTCCCACTCACGCTGGTAGGAGTATTTCATTGGGAAGACTGGATCTTATTTTAATTTTCTTCCTTAGGAAAGTTTCTGTTTTCCCCGGTGGCTGAGGTCACGTTGTTCTTTACTAGGACCCAGGCATAGGAGCAGATCTCTTAACTCATTAGGTTATTGATTCATACCCTTGCTTTTAGCTGATCAGATAAATCTTTCCTGTAAAGCCTTCTAGGCTTATTAGTTAGAAGTTTGTCCAGAGAAGCAAGTGTAGGTTTTTAATCCCCAAAGCAGATGAGAGAGTTGAGCATACCTTCTCTGGCTCTTAGGTGAATAGGAGATACCACTGTTGGGTCTCACAAAAGCAAAAGCGAAGTTCACTCTGTTTTCTTTGAAGATTAATCTGCTAGGAGTGCTTTGAAGATTTAACCTTTAAAGGGAGGGGAGTACTTGGTTTTGGCAGACTGAGAGTTTAGTGTGAGACCAGTGTTTGGCACAGTTAGAAATGTGAGTATATTTGAGATAGGTTACTTAAAGTACTTAAACATTAGTCTGAAAGTAATTTGCAGAACCTGGGTGTCTCCTGAGTTTAGAGACAGCTGGATGTCCCAGACAAACAGAAAAAACAGGAAGCTTTCTAAGGGCTTCTCATCTGTGTTATTAGTATGCCAGGAATGGTATTCAAGTGAAGTTTAAATTATATTAAAAGTTAGAAAAGCATATTTATGAAGGGTAGATTGATAACCTACCTCCAAGCTAATCCCTTAGGTCAGCTGAAAATGAAAATCTTTCAAAGGAGGAATGCTACTGAGCTACTGCCCTTTTAGCCTCTATTTCTGTATAAAGTCCAAAGAGGTCCTGTTCTAAAATATAGTTCTTCCGAGTGGTGTTTTTCAGTCTGTTCTTTGTAAACAACTTCTGATGGGCCTACAAAAGTGAATTGACACCCTTGTCTTTACCTTCTCATTGGAAGTTGCTGTACTTCTGTTGAATGTATCTAGGGGAAGAAAGAATATTCATTTCAGGTGTGTCTTAAATGTCAATTTATTTATTTTATGCTTTGCTTTATAATTTTTTTTCAGTTTCGTAATCTAGAACATAGTCTTTTGCTTTGCAAGAAGTTTTATTGCTTTTGTTTTTAAACTTGTCTATGGGGAACTGAAACAAATCTGACAATTTCGAGGTGCTCGCATCGGCAGGGAGGTAAGGAACCCAAACCACTGGAGTAATTCTGGGAGCTGGTAGGTATCCTGAAGTACCAGAAAGGGAGAGGAATTCCTTCTGATGAGTTACAACCAATGTCTCTGACAGAGGGCAGGCAGTGATGATACAAATCAGGATGTGATGAAATTTTCCCTGCTAAGTACATTTTACTGGGATGAATCTACATTTTTCAATTAGACAGTTAGGTATGAATCCTTTTATTCCACTTTACACATCACTTAATTTGCGTATGTACAGTCACACAGATCTTTTGTGCACTTAGGTAAATCACTTTCTCACTTTATTCCATAGTCACTTTTTCTAGTTAAATCACTACATTAAAAATCCCATGCTTGACTTTGATAACTTATCCTTAAATATTGAAGAATTTATTGCTTCTTTGAGTCTTTGAGTGTTCATTTTCGAACACTTAAAATGTAAAAATGTAAAAAACCACTTAAAGTGTAAAAATGGCCATGTTAAGTATGATTCTGATGTTACTTCTTCCTGAGATTTTTTCTGCTCTCTGCCACTCACATGTAGTGTATTCCTAGATAGATCTGCATATATTGGCTGTCACAAGAATTTGCTCAGTAAAAGTCACAACCAGTCAAATGTCAACTAAATGTCAAAGAAATGGCCTTTATAATGAAATCTATTAAAGTGTCCCATAGCCTCTTGCAGAAGTCAAGATAAACTTACGTTGTGACCTTTAGTAAAACCAGCCAAAACAATAAGAAACAATAATGCCCTGCATGGAGATGAAGAAGGTGTCTGAGCATTGGTAGAACTTTTCTACTTTATTGATATTTTTAATTTTATTTTGCTTTTTAAATAACTCGCAATCATTATTACTTCAAATGGAAGTGATTTCTGTCCCAATTCTGAGCATTAGTAGGTAAATACAACTTTTTTCATGCTTTTTATTTTTTCTCTTTAGTATAATCAACTTATTTTTCTGCGTAATCATGGAAATATTTGGTGGTTTTTTATTCACTGATTTAAAGCCTAGAAGAGCCCATTCGAACTGTCTCATCTAATGTCTTCTGCAAGCCAGACTAGAGAAATGAACTCCATAATCCCAGCGTAGATTCTTCCTCTTGAGATGGAACATGGCTTTTAGAAAAACAGTACATTTTGTTTTAAAAATTCAAGTGACAACAAACTCTTTATATTATTTGATAAGTCTTTGAAATGCCTAATTATCTTCACTTAAAACTTGCATCTTCTGTCTAGCCTGGATGTAATTAGCATCAGCTGGCGGCTGTGGGATCTGGATGTGCCTGGTTAATTGCTCGGGAGAGAGTACCTGAGAAGAATAACAAAGAATAACTTGTCTTGTTGCTCCTGGACCCTGATACCTTTAGCAGTCTAACTGAACTATCCACAACTATTTTTGATCCAAGCTTGGATAAGCCACACCTAACTATCTACACCAGGTTTTTGAAGCTTTGTGTTTTGAAGGTCAGTGGGATGGAAGAAATAGCGTTCACAAAGGGTAACTTTAGCCAAAAGGGTCTCAGTGTCCCTCTGTCAGCAACAAAATAAAGTAGTATTTCCAAAAATCTGTTAGAAGGTTTAAAGCTAGGCTTCTGATTACCTAGTGATCTGGAGGACCCTTTACAAACATCCCGTAGGGTCCACTTTCATTTCTGAGAGGTTTAATTGTGTTCTCTTTTTTTCTTTAGTAGCCTTTTGGCTACATGTGGGGGACTGTTTGGAGGAAATGTACTCCCCAAAAGAATGGATTGTATTTCATTGAAGAATCTGTTAATAAAGTAATTTAAACTGGAATTAGGGGTAGTATTCTTGACTCTGCAAGGTGAATTCCTAGCTGGACAGTGGTAGGTGGTTGTTTACTCTTGTTGGTAAGAAAATAGCTGTATTGATGTAGGTCAAGGACATTTAAAGCCTCTAATACTCAATTACATAAACTAAAATCGCCACTGACCTCAATCTAGAGAGATACTGTTGTTCTTAGTGAATTATTTTAGCTTTTTTCAGAGTTTAGTAGTCATGTTTGGTTTTGGCTTATGTTTTCATCTCATTTGATGATGAAAAAGCTTGCTGTGTGTGGGACTTTTCCTGAGCTATAGAAACTTTATAGGGCTTTGTCACTTTTCACTTACACAAGTCACAGTGACATTCAGTGTGGAGAGAAATATTATTCTTAAACACTGGGGGATGCGAATTACAGATTTTTATTGTTACAAAGAAGAGTGTACTTTAGTTAATCAGCTGTTCAACACAATGTATTGAGACCAGAGAGGTTTTCAACGACTTGTTCATCACATACTGGAGAGGCATGATTTTGGTTTTGCTCTCAGCCTTTCCATAACTGCTGATGTTTTACTGTGGAAATGTCTCATGTCTTCTATTCAGTCTTATTAAATTTTGTGTAATAGCTAGAATTTCCTGAGCTGGATGTATCACTGGGTATCTAATGCATGGCTCCTAATTCTGTTCTGCTTTTGGCTCATGCACAGAACCATACTGGCTGACAACAACTGATACCACATGTAGACAAAAAGAACCCTTGTAATCCGAAGTGGAGAAAATTTGTATTGATGGTAAAGTCTTCTTGGCTACTTCATGGCCTTTTAGAGGTGTCACGAGAGTCTTAGACTGCTTCAGCTGGAGTCAGAATTCAGGAGAAATAAGCTGAATTGACGATTTGAATTTGCATTATAGAAATTAAAAGATGCATATTCTGTTCCCAGCTCTGTCACTGACCTGCCCTTCACCTTTAGTGAGGTCTTTCATCCTTTTTCTCTTTCCTAAAATTGTCAGTTTAAAGGGCGAGCCTTTTGGGATTGGAACCCTGTGCAATTTGGTTGGGTCCGTTGGTTTTTTTTGTGGCTTCTAGGTCCTTCTGCGAAACAAATCCTACACACAACTCTCTGCTCTTTTGCAATTGATTTTTTTTCAGGTATGATTACCATCACAAGCTGTAGCTAATGGATCCAACACTGTATCAAAGCTGTTCCTTGGGGACACACAGCCATAAGGGGTGTTTATTTCTATTTGTTAGTTAGTTATCCAAGAAGAAAAAAAAAAAGCAGCTTAAGTTTTTAAACCTATTATGCACTATTCAAAAAGGTCAAGTTGCTGTTCTTTTTAAATACAATTTAATTGAAAATGGACAGTAGTCTGGATCTTCTTCAGGCGTAATGAAGCAGGCTATTGATATGTACCATGTGTCCCTGATTAAAATCAGAAAGCTAGGAATGTTCAGACAATTAGGCAATTTGTGAGACATTGGCCCAATTAGTTTGGGACCACGGAGAAGCAGGTACACAGAAAGATACTTAGTGTGTTCCCTGTAAACACAAAAAAGAAACACCAAGGTGCCATATGATGTCTAGGCTAATAAAACCAATTAATTGGCTGAACTGTCTTGTTGCCCTTTATTTGTCCCCCAGAAAGATTTCTCTGTAGTAGAAATTTACAGTGTGGTTAAATATAACAGTAGTGAAACACAAGAGTATTTTTTCCATGAAGCAAAATAATTCAGTTTGCAAAAACCAGCTTCAGAACATGTGCTAAAGATGCAGAGCTAAAGGCATTAGTGAAGTTCTGAGCATGTTTGTCTATATTGACACCTGAATTATTGCTTTGGGATATTAATGCAAAGACCAGAAACCAAGACTATAGTTCAGCATCTGGAAAAATCCTCTAATTTTGTATTGCGAATGTAACAGTTTCTGAACTCCTCATTTTACAAATCCATCTAAGAGCAGGTGTCATCACTTAATCCTCTAATTAAAAGAGTGACTTATTTAGAGAAGTACAGATGTGATTTCCATGATAAATGGACTTTTGGATCATCTTCAGCAGGAAACAGTAACTGTGGAAGATGTTTAAATTACCACAGACAAATAACTCCATATATTTCAAGTTCCAGCCTTTTGGGTTTATCAGAAATTACAGCTC
Organism: Geococcyx californianus; assembly: GCA_013389885.1. Lineage (NCBI taxonomy): Eukaryota > Metazoa > Chordata > Aves > Cuculiformes > Neomorphidae > Geococcyx > Geococcyx californianus. The sequence goes on from VWPV01021633.1 coordinate 26,242, forward strand.
ATACAGACCCTTATGAAGTACAAAGACACATCTAGTCAAATAGTAGTATTTTGCAAATATGTGCCTGATCATGAATCTGTCCAAAGTACAGAAAAATCTGTCAGTAGGTTTGAAACATGAGAATTATCTTTTGAAATAGAGGTATTTTATTAGAGAAAAAGGAAATGTCTATTTAGCTTTTGTCTGGGAGACATGCACAGGATATTAAGCAGGTTTGCTGGTTTTGTCAGCGTTGGAGGTATTTCTAAACTGAAGTAAGTATTGTTTGACACTGGCAAGTAAAGATGGGATAGACAGTAATTCAGTCCTCCCATGAAAAAAAGCCACATTGCAGAGGCTTTAACTGAAAATTAAACCTTCACGTAGTTTGCGTAGCCGGTGTTACAAAATATGTGCTTCCCAGCTCCTGAGTGGTTGAAAACCAGTTTAGTTTACTCATGTGCTCAGGGGCTTTATTCACACGAGCAAGGGAATTAAAGTTCAGCTGCTTTTTTGTGTGCTAAGTGTTAATCCCAAGGTGACTGGTGCTGAGGTGCTTAGGAGATAGTACTCGGTTACTGAAGGCGATGAAGGGGTTTTGGCAGCCTGGTGCCTGTTCGTTGTATTTGTGTGGAACAAGGAAAGAACTGGAACGACAACAAAAAAACAGCGACCGTGAATCCTTCAGGGAATGTGTCAAGTCGGAATTAAGGAGTTTACTTCTTTCAACGGCCAAAAAATGTCTGGTGGAAAGTGTGATTCTCATAATGAATGAAGCTGCACAGTGGAGTCTGACAATATTATCAGGTAGTTCTGTTGCTATAGGGGCAGCAAATACGGGAATATTTACCTGTGTCCCAGTCCTGTCGCAGCAAAGTCGTCCGGAGCCATTGGGCGTCTGCCCAGAGGGTTGTGTGGCTTTCCTGCAGCCGGCTTGGAAGTGCTGGGAAGTTTACTTTAAGCTGTAGTACAGGAGAAAAGGCAGTGCAGGAGGAGAGCAGAAGCCCTTGCTTTGCAAGAGCTGTGCTTGACCTGAGTATGGGACATAGCTCTCAATTCCCACTGTCGTACTTCCACCGTATTTACAATAATGAAGTGCTTACTAGACTGTGGCAAATAAGTGTGAGAAGGGTTTTATAACCTGGTAGCTCCGGTGTTTCCCTGAGAGAGGTCCGTGCTAGACTCCAGTTGCTGAGTACCTGATAGAAAATACTGGGAATGTGTGCTGGGTAAGAGTCTCCTTTTTTCCCAATAGAATTCTGAATTATTCCTTGAAAAGTGTAGATTTAGCAAGCGGGTCTGAAGAAGTTCTTATTCTCTAAAGAAATTGTAAGTGAGCTGTATGCTCAAAGTATCTTTCTACAGAAGTAAGGAAGGAAGACAAATTATGTACAGCTTAGGTGAGTCAGGTGAGTGAGTTAGCAGAGACCGCATCCCCCTCTGGCTTGGTTTTCTTATTTGACTGGTTTTATTTGGGAATATCAGCCATGCTACAAGTGAGACAGGAAGGAGCTTGTGCTACATCGTGAGTTGAATGTGGCCAAGGGTTGGGGTAGGCACTTACCTCCATGTGTTCATCAAGACATAGGCAGTCCTGGCTGTTTTAAACACCCTCAGGACTGGCTGGAAGCTGAGCAGCAGGTTTGAGGGGGGAGAATTTTGGGAGAAGGCAGATGCAGTCCCAAACCAAACATAGACAATCTGTCACAAATTTATGAATTGCTCCGCAGGTTCCTAATTTTTTGTCTCTCCTAGCTGTGGCAGTTCTAGTGATGGGACCTTTACCAATCCATTTAAAGATTCCACAGTGTGTTTAACTTATCTTTGAATGTTTCACTTTCATGAACCTACGTTTTCTCCTTGATCATGTCCCTGTGCTGTGCTGGTTGTACATGTGCTTGTACAAGCTGAATCAGGCTTTCTACATAGATGTTTTCTCGCACCCGTGGAAGCATTGATCTCTACCCTAGTCTTTGCAGTGGGGCAAGGAGCACTCACTGATTCTTAAGTGATTAAATATGCTTTTCTAGATCACCACCATCACCACCAATACATTAGTTTTCTTGCCCCAGAGAAGGATGTGTTGTAATTTTATTAGCTCTGCATGGATGTTCTCTCAAGACCTGGCAGGTGTAAGGAAGAAAAGATGATGACCAGGAAAGCAAAATGTTAATTTACAGGTTATAAACAGAATTTTGGAATATGTTAAGCAACACAAATCCTTATGAGCTGTTCCTGTATCTTCCACGCAGAATTCTAAAGACTTGTAAAATTATGTCTTAGCTGGTAAGCTACGAGAAGTCTTCACTGTGTAATTTTCCAGTTGTATTCCACCTCTTGGTAAGCACCTCACTCATAAGATTTTCTTTTTTCCTCTAAAAACAACTGTGGCATTTCGGGATGTGTTAGGAAGACACTCTACTAAAATGCTACCTGGTAATTCTGGTCCCTTGTTTGGGTCATCACTTGTGCTGTAAGTTTGAAGGCTGGATGCTTAGAAAGTATGCAGGTATTAAGGTGGTGGGTTATTTTGAGTATTTTCTGGACTGTAGAAGCCGATACTGACCCTTTCCATCCACCCTTTTTACTTCCAAATTAAGGTATACATTAAACTGTGTCTTTGTTCAGATAACAGAACATACTTGACAAAAACTTCTTTCTTAGCTTTGCAAATTACAAATTAAGTAGAATTAAAAATCAGTTCCACAGCATCATTAGTTGACAAGTAGGAGTAGGTGTAGGTTGGGTCATAGGTTGGACTCGATGATCTCAGAGGTCTTTTCCAACCTTACAATACCGTGATACTGTGATATAGCAATATAATTTGCAGTACCTGTGAAGTTCTTATACAAACACTCTAAGCCAACAATGTGACATTAGATTAGATAGCAGAAAATATAGGCAGCCTCTTCCCTTCTTCACATATTTTGTTTCCAGTGGTGTAGACAGGCTGTGGAAAGAAAAGGGAAGCCTCAGGCACGCCTCTGCCTTTCAATGAAAAAGCATGCAAAGCAGGCAAATGCAGAAACACATACAGACACAGTGGTGAACACGTTCAAATATGTTGCATTGTTCAGCTTGCTCTTACTGTTTCCCAGAAAGGCTCTAAAACATTGAAATGCCCTCTGCTGGGTAAGGCTGTCACAAAAAGCTGTCCATTTAACCAGGAATCACCACCAGCACTCACCTGTTGGTGGCAAATCTGCATAATTGTTACGCTGAATCTGCAGGAGACCTTCTTGTGTTTAAACATAGCCTATCTTTTGCAACATGAATGTTTTTTTCTCCAGGACTGGACTCTAAGGTCCTTTGGTAGCAAGTGCTGGAGAATTTATGAGGTCTTTCTGCCTTGCAGATCTTCTCTGTTAGGTCATGTGTTCATACTTCAAGAAACTTTATTCCCCTTCTGACCATCTATTTTTATTTATTTTTTTTTTGTGACTACAGTAAGGGTGTAATCATCTTTGAAATGTCAACTCTTCTATCATCTTCAACAGAGAAATGACCAATAGTGCCGCAGTTTAATAGGGAAGACAGATGATTTTACCATATAGGTCTTACTTCCAAAGGAAATCAATCAAAAAATGGACATGAAGTGCGATTAAGAACATTGAATTTCAAATTTTCTGTTACAAAACTAGATAAACCATTAATCAATGAATGCGTATGAAGCTCTTTGCTGGTTCATAGCATAAAATTATTAAATGATATCAATAATAATTACTAGAGTATTAAAAACTCATTTTACTTACTAGTTTGAAACCATCAATTTCCTTTTACATTGCAAATGTTTGTCATTGCCCATAAAATCTTAATTTGTGGAATTTGTATTTTGTCTGAAATTTATATTTTGCTTATTTCCTCAAGCTCAAAGTATTCTTTGCATATAATGCAATCATATATTGTGCCCGAATTTTTTTATTGCCATACTGTTCTCTTGGTCAATGTCATTTGTGAAAACATTAGCTAACATCAGTTCCAAGATTGATTCTTTAAAAACTCCAGAAAGCAGAGTCCTGCCATCCCTGTCAACACTTAGTCTCTCTCCGGTTCCTTACTTATCTCAAACTTTTTGCCTCGATTTCTGAGTCTCATTTTTAAGACAGTATTATGGACTTTACACCATATCACAATATCACAGTATTGTAAGGTTGGAAGAGACCTTTGAGATCATCGAGTCCAACCTATGGCCCAACACCTACACCTGCNTTTACTGAAAGATTGGATCTAGTTTATATGTTACTGTGAAATCCTTGCGTCTTAGCTCTCAGCCCCAGATCATCTTTATCCTTTAAAAGTCATGTACCACTTATCAGGTACTTTATGCTTTACCTCGATTGTAGTCATAAGCTGAAAAATTGTGCCTGTGATTATTTGTTGAAACTCAAATGTAATTCAAAGGAGAAACTGCAACTTTCTTTTCTAGAAACTCTAAGTTCAATCTACCAGATAATCATGTGTTTAGGGTTATGCCAACAGATGCGTAGTGTCTATGAGTCACCCATATTTTTTATTTCAGATCCAAAATTATAGCTCTCTTTTGATAATTTGTACTCCAGCGTCTTGCCTTCAGAGGCAAAAGGTGAGGGAGCAGCATCTGAAAATTAAATACCATGTGGAGAACATGACAGTTCATCTTTTCTGTCTTGGAATTAGAGTTTAATTGCAATCAAAGTACCCTTCAACCTAAATTGCAGATTTTACGGCAGCATCTGATGGTTCATGTCTTGCAAGTAGTTCCATAGAATGATTTGCATCAGTTTATACTCAGTGTGATAATAATAATTCTTTAAGAAGGGCCCCAGTTGAGATGATGGTTAATGATTTTGAAATCCTCTGGTCTTCACTAGTTTTAAATTTTTTCTCCTTCAGTTTTCAGGTACAATATTGTCCCACAGCTGTGCAAGCCAGATAGCAAAACTCTGCTTTTTACTTTTCTTGGACAAACCTAGTTGGAAAAATCTGAAACCGTACCTTTAATGAATTGTCGTAGCATGTGGTGCAGTTTATTCAGCCAAGCAGATCACAAAATATGCATATTCTGTCCACAAGAAACCTGAGTGATTCTTCTTTGGACAAACTTATATTGGAGTATACCAATAATTGTATCACACAGATATTAGACTTCCCTACATCAACATCATATGGTTTTCATTTTTTGTGGTGAGAGGGTTAGCTAGGAAACATTATTTATTTTTGACTACTTGGCCAGCTGGAACTATTTCAGCTCTGGATTTGGGGTCTTAACCTGAATTAGGTACATCTGGAAATGTATCCTCTTTTCTAAAATCCATGCTCCTCTCTGTCTAATAAAGAAAAGCCTAAGCCAGAGAAGGGTTTAGAACAGGAGAGAAAGCATAAGCAGGCTCAGGTAGAATTAAAAATAAAAAGCAAGAATAGTGATCACAGCAGGCTGGTTTCATGTAGCAATTAAAATGTGCATGAATCTGGATTTTTCAGCCTCAGCTGCAAAGGAGAGGCAAATTTTTGCTTGGATGCATTACAATATGAATCCTGAATAATTTCACTCAGCTAATTTGAGGATCCTTCTTTCAGAAATTTGGGGAAGAGAAATCCAAGTCTAAATGTTTCAATGCTTCCTCTGTGCTCTTGATTTTGTCTGAATGTGGTTTTGTATAACAACATTGGTAGAGAGCTATGCTGTTTGCATGAAGGTCATTATATTCCTATTAAACTCATTTACACCCTGCTATTAGTGAAATATAAACCAAGCCTAATCTTTGTTTTTATCTCATCTTCAAAACTGGCCTAATACTAATTTGTTTCATAAGGATTGATGAGGAATCACGCATGGGTATTTATGTACCACTTCTGGATCCACACAAAGGAAGCAGAAAAGGTTAGACCCTGAGCTGCATTTAGATTTCCTCTGTGGTTTAATGATGTTGTTTAAAGCTTTTTCTAAATATTATCAGTTGAAAGCTCAGAACATGGGGGATTATATCCTGTTTGTCTGAAAGCTATTCCAAGGGAGAGCCCATGTGTCCAGCATCTCATCTCATTCTCTCCAAGCTGGGAAGACACTGAGATACCCAAAGTCTTAACTCAGCTGCGCAGCACATGGTGCTGACTTCACACACCTTTGTAGCAGGTGTGCTCGGTTTTCCACTTGGTCAATTTTAAAATTTAAATTAATACGTTTGCTTGGTCTTCTCTTTCAATAAATGTCACTAAAAGGGTTAGTATGGCCAAGATCACCCAGGTGGATGAGCACAAAAATATTTGATTGCTTTAACAGCTTCAGGTTGATCCTATCCTTTCGCAGCTATTTGTTGTATACCATGACACAACAAATCTAAGCGCTGCCCTGTTTCTTCTCCCATGTGTTTATGTGAATGCCTCTTTACAGCAATCATCTTTTATATACATTTCAGCGCCCCTACTTCTAAGTGAATGCTGCCAGAGGAAACACATCAGGATGAATGTTTAGATTGTTACAGGAAATGCTGGAATAAGGAATTTGACTTAAACCCAGCAAACCTGATTTTTGAGAAGTTATTTTTTGCTGTTTCCTTGAAGGCTGTGTGTTCACTTCAATTGACATCAGAGCAGGTGATTTATTAGTAAGTGGCGTTACGTCAGAGTGGTCAGCACGCAAAAGTGGTTGTTCTCTGTGTGCCCCAGAAGTTTGAGAATACCTTTTGAAGATTTGAAGGTCATCAGCAACTGTTTTGAGAGAGAAGGGGTGGTTTCTTGATCAAGCACAGCAAATCCTACCAAAAAGTCCCTTCTGTCTAGGTAAGTGATACGGATTTGTCATGAAGGACCAGAAGACACGCTGGTATCATGAAACTGGATAGAGAGGTGTCCTTCAAGAAGGAAGAAATGTCATAAAGACAGCTTTTAGAACACTATATTGACATTTTAAAGAGGATTCAACTGTGCTGGAAATGAGATATGTGAATGTACTGCTTTTCCTTTGATGCTTCAAAAATACAGTTTTCAACTTCTTGAGTGGACCAAACCTGAGATACTTTTGCTTCTTGGCAGATGTTTTTTTAAAGGTCTATTTGGCAGATGTATGGAGAACGTGTCAAAAGTCTTAAAGGTTTGAGGATGGTGTCAGATAGCTCTGTAAGCTGCTGATCAGATGGGCAATAGCAAAATTTTGTGGCACAATGTGAGGTGTTCTGTTGTGTTACGTCTGCCTTTCTGTGACTGAAACGAAGCCCCTGAGGAAAGATTCAGGTGTGTGAGTTAATGTACCCTACTCTTACAAGAGAAGTTTCAGCAGAAAGGCTGAACCCACTCTCTTAGCATCTTTCAGAGCAAAATTCTGTGGTAAAACCAGGTTACCAACTCTTTGTATGCATAAAGAACTATGAACTTTACAGAAATATCAGGCGTGTCCATTAATTTGTTATAAACAATTGTCCTTCTGGTAAATAATCCGTTTCACCATTTATTGTATTCTATCTCAGCCAAATTATTACCATTTCAGAACAACATGCCAAAAATCAGCTCAAGCAGAAGCTTACAACTTGCAGAAATTGGGCCTTTTAAATTCATAAGAGCTTTGGAAACAAAGCTATTCAAGTCGAAATACATCACAATTTTAGAAAGGCAAAGATCGTTACAATTTATTTTATTACTATTTAACCAGCCGATAATTGAGGTCTCTGGTATATTTGAACTCTTCATAAGGCTTTAGGCTGTACTCTCTGGTAGATAACAGGCTTTGCTGAAGATCAGTATGAAAACAAATGTACTCATGATTTATGCCAAAGAATTTGACCTCTGGAATGTTTAGAGATTTCAAAAGAGAAAAGTCACAATGATGGCACATTAGATCACAATAGCTGTTCTGCATCGACTGAAAGGTCTTTTTATGGTTGAAGTTTTAAATGGAATTTGCAGAAATCTACTTTAATGCTTAAAGTACGTACATTATTTTATAGTTGCTTTTAACCAATTAAAAAAATGCAGAGTGGTTATGTACGTGCATTAATAACCATGCAAATATGATAGTTTACAAAAATGTAATTTATTTCTCCTAACTTGGTATCACAAAGATAAAAAATGTCTTTAAAGTAAATATCCTCTTTGTCATTAGGTAGAGTGGAAAAGTCAAATGCATAAGGTTCAAAGCCACACAGGCAGATATTTCACGAGAGCATGCTATCTAGTGATGTAATTTTTGTCAGTTCTGCCAGGCAGATTTAACAGTTAAATTCTCTGTGCCATATGAAATTCTTCACCCCTGTCAATAGTTATTAGTGTAATTTTGTTTACTCTTTCTTCTAGAATTTTCAGCCTCTCATTGTGGTATGCTGCTTTTGCTATCTTGAGATTCAGTCAATAATTTTATAGTTTCAATGTATTTAATTATCAGATATTCGTTCTTTGCCCGTGTAAAAAGGACGGCTTACAACAGCAAATTTCTTATTTGAGATGAATGTGTAGATTTTGGATTTTAGTGGATTATACAGTGCTTTTAGAGGAAATATTCGTACATATTTAAAAGTTTACAGTGTTTTGGCACATGTTCCTCTTAATAACAGGCATATATTTTGACTTTCATATGCTTGTTCCTTTCGTTCTTCTGCCTGTATAGCAAGCAGAGAAAAGAGCAAGTCTATGTAGGTGCCAAACCCAATTCTTATCACAAGACCTCTGCACTCCTGGCAATGCGTGCTGGGTTCTGGCACCAGGGGAAGGCAAAATGAAGGATGTTTTCTGCAATGTGCCTCTCAAGAAGAAACCTCTCAACCTCCAAGAGCATGAGGTTTAACAAGGCCAAATGCCGGGTCCTGCACTTTGGACACAACAACCCCATGCAGAACTACAGACTGGGTGCAGAGTGGCTGGAGAGCAGTCAGGCGGAAAGGGACTTGGGAGTGCTGGTGGACAGGAAACTCAACATGAGCCAGAAGTGTGCCCAAGTGACAAAGAAGGCCAATGGTGTCTTGGCCTGCATCAGGAACAGTGTG
>VWPV01021633.1:35736-87570 GCA_013389885.1 Geococcyx californianus
AGCATTTTATGTCAACACGATTACTTTTATCAGAGAGATTGAAATCTTGTCAGAGACTCTGCCTTCTATCAGATTCACAGCTTGTAGCTTAAGTGAAGAGGAGAAAAAAGCAAGATAGTGTTTCAGTTTAATGCTTGAAGTCAAGTGAAGGATTAACCTGTCTGTCCCAAAAGGCAGGCTTTCGTTTGCATATCCATATCCATGGCACGTTCATTTTCAGAGTCTCAGACCTTTTCCACACTGCTTCAGTATTTGACAGATGAACTGCAAGTTAGTTTCATTTCATGTACCTTAACTGTACCACAGCTATAGGACCATCCAGCTTGCTTAGCTGAGGCAGAGGGATTTTGCAGGCTCTCATTAATATCTGCCAGCAGTGTTAATTTACCAAAAAAGTCCTAATTCAGAAACAGCCTGCTGGATTCTCAGTGTTGTAAGGCAAGCGCTTGTCCAAAAGCTTTTCAGAAGTAATGGAAGTGTGTCTGGTTCCGAGCTAATAAATTCTCTGACTCTCTGAGCAGTTTGTGCTTTGGCAAAGGGAGATGGCATACTACACAAGATTTGTGTTCAGAGAACATTCTAGAGCATCACTTTGGCTTTTGTGAGTTGTCAGAGCTTGATTGACTTCAGCAGCAGTGTTCCAGTTTGCACTGTCTGGATATTCGCCTCTGCTTAATTGCATTTCATTCCCCCCGCCCCCCCACCCCCCAAACCCCTAATCTAGAAGATTTCCCCATCCCTGAAACTGCAGGTGTTCAAATGCAGCTATTATGAACATTCAGCTCCATTTCCTTGCTCTGAATCCTAATCTCTGAGAGAAACTCACTGCATGTTGTGGTATCCTTTGCATAATGCAGAGGTGCTCTGCTGCATTTTGGTTTTGACAATGTCTAAAATTTACAGGCGTTTTTTTACTCATCATTATCATATGAGCATAAAAATATCCAGGTTGAGTGTCTGAATTTATCAGGGACATTCAGAACAGAAGTAATTGTATTTTTCTGCCTTTGTACTGACAAGTGCTTGGGAGGTACAGTGATTTTCAGTCCTTGTTTAGTTAGCATTCAGCACAATCAACATGTTTTCCATTTAGTATTATTTATGTAATACACCCACAAAGGCAGATATATTCTTGCTTTCTGCTTCCACACACCACAAAAGCTACTGATTAATAAAAAAGAAGGCTACCTTCTCTTCATAAGGGGCATTATGCTCTAGATATCAAACATGATGAAAAAAAAGTAACAAAAAAGACTTCTACAAAACAAAGAAAGAGATAGAAGACTCACCCTTCTATATGGGGAGCTAAACTGTGGAAAACACTCTTTGTTCCCTAACCCCAGGCACCACATCAGCCAAAGGCTGAAAATTTCTACATTCTCATCTCACAGGTAAAATGCGTTGCCTATTTGAACGTTGTTAGAGAAGAAATAATTGATTCCTGTGTAACTGGAGGCAGAATCAGGGTTAAGCAGCTGTCCGAGGAGGAGGAGGAGTCCACGGTGTCAAGGACTGTGGATACCTGCATGCTCATAAGCTAGTGACAGCTGAAAGAGTTCAGCCCATCTGAAAACCAGATCATCTTTACAGAGGACCTAAATCCTTCTGTTAACCAGGGAAATCTGAACACTTCTCCCATATTTCCTTACAGGGAGGATGATAAATTCAGACAAGCCTGCGTGTTTACCCCCGTTCCATCCACAGTCACAGGCTGAGGCTAAAAATACAGCTAGACTGTTTGCTGGCAGATATTGGGCTAAGGTTTTTCTAAGAACCTCCAGTGATGTAAAGTCCAGTTTTCCGAACAGTCTTTCCCAGTTTTTAATTATCCTGAATGATAAAGCATTTTATCCTTTGTAGCTATTTGAGTTCATTACTCCCTGTCCTATCTTCAGTGGACATGAGTAATGGTTTACTGTCTTCATTTTGCTGCAATTTTTAACCACCTAGAAGACCATTAAGTTTTCTCACTCTTGCCTCTATGTGTAAAAAATCCTTTCAGGTTTTCTTTTTTATACATTATATCCAACACTCCATGGCCAACCCAAAATTTGTTCCTGTGCTCTCCCTCCAGATTGCTACTGACGATTCTTATTCTTGTCACCCGGAAAAGGATATGAACTGTATGGTGAACTAAGATTGCAGAGGTAATTTGTGGCAGTAAAAGTGACAGCTGACTGTGAGGAACAGCAGAAAAAACAGGTCTGAATGACCAGTCAATAGAATGTCAGATAGAATGCATTGGAGATAAATCAATGAACGTAGGAAAAAGTTACATGAACTTTGGCTCCAGATCAGTGTTACCAACTCGGGGGAAAGTTAGGGTTTGGCATGATCAAGTTCAGGAAAGGCAAACAAGGATCAAAGGCATGAAATGGTTTCTGTACAAGGAACAGTTGTGTAAATTGGGAATCTTGACTGAAAAAGATACAGTTGGGGTGAGAGTCACAAAATCACCACAAGCTTGAAGAAATGGATGGGGATTTTCCACTATCTCTTTATAAAAAAGAAGAATAGAAAGAACATAATGTAAACCATGTTCTAATCAGACAGGAGGAAAGTTTAACACATGTTTTGCTGTAGACTTGTGAGTGCCCTTGTCTAGAATGTTGGGACTGCTGGATTCAAAGGAATTTACTGTGGGCTCAGAGGAAAACTGGACGATTTCATGGAAGAGAGCTTCACTGAAGGTAACTACATACTCCAAAAGGACATATAGCCCAGGAACCACATGAAGAGGAGATAGTTTGAAGGTGGGAAGTCAGAGTAAAGCATCCCTGTACTGAATTTTGGTGCTAGTGGTTGGTGGAGACAGAAATTTAGGCCACATGGACCTTTGAAGTCACCCAGTACTACTGCCTTCCAGTTAGNTGATTAATAAAAAAGAAGGCTACCTTCTCTTCATAAGGGGCATTATGCTCTAGATATCAAACATGATGAAAAAAAAGTAACAAAAAGACTTCTACAAAACAAAGAAAGAGATAGAAGACTCACCAAAACCCCCTTCTATATGGGGAGCTAAACTGTGGAAAACACTCTTTGTTCCCTAACCCCAGGCACCACATCAGCCAAAGGCTGAAAATTTCTACATCCTCATCTCACAGGTAAAATGCGTTGCCTATTTGAACGTTGTTAGAGAAGAAATAATTGATTCCTGTGTAACTGGAGGCAGAATCAGGGTTAAGCAGCTGTCCGAGGAGGAGGAGGAGTCCACGGTGTCAAGGACTGTGGATACCTGCATGCTCATAAGCTAGTGACAGCTGAAAGAGTTCAGCCCATCTGAAAACCAGATCATCTTTACAGAGGACCTAAATCCTTCTGTTAACCAGGGAAATCTGAACACTTCTCCCATATTTCCTTACAGGGAGGATGATAAATTCAGACAAGCCTGCGTGTTTACCCCCGTTCCATCCACAGTCACAGGCTGAGGCTAAAAATACAGCTAGACTGTTTGCTGGCAGATATTGGGCTAAGGTTTTTCTAAGAACCTCCAGTGATGTAAAGTCCAGTTTTCCGAACAGTCTTTCCCAGTTTTTAATTATCCTGAATGATAAAGCATTTTATCCTTTGTAGCTATTTGAGTTCATTACTCCCTGTCCTATCTTCAGTGGACATGAGTAATGGTTTACTGTCTTCATTTTGCTGCAATTTTTAACCACCTAGAAGACCATTAAGTTTTCTCACTCTTGCCTCTATGTGTAAAAAATCCTTTCAGGTTTTCTTTTTTATACATTATATCCAACACTCCATGGCCAACCCAAAATTTGTTCCTGTGCTCTCCCTCCAGATTGCTACTGACGATTCTTATTCTTGTCACCCGGAAAAGGATATGAACTGTATGGTGAACTAAGATTGCAGAGGTAATTTGTGGCAGTAAAAGTGACAGCTGACTGTGAGGAACAGCAGAAAAAACAGGTCTGAATGACCAGTCAATAGAATGTCAGATAGAATGCATTGGAGATAAATCAATGAACGTAGGAAAAAGTTACATGAACTTTGGCTCCAGATCAGTGTTACCAACTCGGGGGAAAGTTAGGGTTTGGCATGATCAAGTTCAGGAAAGGCAAACAAGGATCAAAGGCATGAAATGGTTTCTGTACAAGGAACAGTTGTGTAAATTGGGAATCTTGACTGAAAAAGATACAGTTGGGGTGAGAGTCACAAAATCACCACAAGCTTGAAGAAATGGATGGGGATTTTCCACTATCTCTTTATAAAAAAGAAGAATAGAAAGAACATAATGTGAACCATGTTCTAATCAGACAGGAGGAAAGTTTAACACATGTTTTGCTGTAGACTTGTGAGCGCCCTTGTCTAGAATGTTGGGACTGCTGGATTCAAAGGAATTTACTGTGGGCTCAGAGGAAAACTGGACGATTTCATGGAAGAGAGCTTCACTGAAGGTAACTACATACTCCAAAAGGACATATAGCCCAGGAACCACATGAAGAGGAGATAGTTTGAAGGTGGGAAGTCAGAGTAAAGCATCCCTGTACTGAATTTTGGTGCTAGTGGTTGGTGGAGACAGAAATTTAGGCCACATGGACCTTTGAAGTCACCCAGTACTACTGCCTTCCAGTTAGACCAGTGTGCCCCGTTTTTGCCAGGTACAACTGTAAAGACTGACTCTACCTGTATTGTCTTAAACATCGTCTGACTTTACTTGTATTGTTGTCTTAAACATCCTCTTGGGTGCTGCAGAGGAGGAGGGGGAGGAGGTGCAGCAGCAGGCGCTGCCCCCCCAACCCTCCACCTGACTGCTCATGGGGACCCAGAGGGTTCACACAACTGTTATTCTGGCAAGGGGCCACTGAACTGCCAGGCACCCTGGAGCCCCCAGCCCCAATTCCAGAACCTTCCCAAAGGATTCTATGCATGCCCTGATTCCAGAACCTTCACAGCAAGACCACCCCTCGTATGCTGATAGAGAATGGGCTTGTCCTAGAAATAGAAGCCTGCCAAAAAGACAGGCACACCCGCCCACCACCCTATGGATCCTGCCTGAAGATGCTGTGGAAGAACCACAGGACCATGAGGTCCTTAAGACCACATGTTCCAGAGGCCCATGGAGTGGTGACTGTTTTTCTCTTCCCCCCACTATTCTTTTATTTCTCTCTCTCTCTGTGTCACCCACACATTTCTCTCTACATTGCTTTTCCACGGCACTATGGTGTATTGGATCAAATCTGAGTTCTGTTGTATTTTTGTCCAGCTGCCCTGATTGTGATCTAAACAAACTGAGATCTGGTTTTGCAACTTCAGGGAGTTGCAACTCGGATTGCACCCAAGTATATGATTTGTTATTTTGGCTGAGCCCAAAATAAGAACTGTTTTGAATTTACCCTGGGAGATTTGTCGGTCTCCAATTTACTGCACAGACATCAAAAGACCCTCCCTCTCCAACTGTACAGGTCAGGAGTGGGGCAAACACTGCTGGTGTTGGGAGTGGGACCTCAACAGCAACCAATATTTCTTCTTCAGAAAAGATTTATATGGAATTCTGCACTTGTTGAAAACAATGGCAACTTTCTCATTGACTTCAGAAGATGGGCACTTCATTCCAGGAGCTTCAGTCCCAATAAATTTAACTGGAATCAAACACTGGAACAGAGGAGCCTGCCAAAATGTAGAAGTCTCTGAGAAGATAATGCAAATGTTAATCAGATTATCCCAAATGCACACAACAAATGTACAGAATTATGACAGTCACAGAGAAGGACTTCACTAGAGTGGTACTTTGATTTATCATATTTGAACTATGAAGTTTTACGGTTTCTCTCAAGAGCATAGGACATTATTCTAAAAATAGAAGTTTTAGGAGAATAAAATCCATGTGGCCATATCATGGTGATACTGTCTTGTTCATGTTTTGAATTAGACTGTAAAAGCCTCACACAGAGCTGGTCAGAAGTGAAAGGTTTGGGGCAGAGAATGGCGGTTGATTCTGGACATGCATTTCGGAGTTGAAACTGCTGCCCTGTTAATGGTTTTATCACAGGAGATAGATCTGGCGTTACATGTGGAGAAACTTAATTAGCAGTTTATCTTTATTTTGCTCTAAAAGCCCTTCCTCTGCTGCTGAGGTGTGACAGTGTCATATGTTTGTTCTGATTCTGACATTGATCGCTGCCGTTTCAGCTATGATCCCCTGCAGGGTCATAACCAAGTTTCCCTCTAAGGAAGATAGAAAACTTGTCTATAACCGTATGGCACCAGCATTGCCTCTCCCATCCTGTGGGTGTACTGCTGGGGACCAAATACGGTATAAAGTGTCACAAATGGTGCTAAATACACAAAAATCCTGGCTCACTTGATGGCAATTTAGTTGCTTTGTAAAAATCTAAAGCTTTATGGAGCCATAAAGAGATCACTTCAGCTCCCAGACAGGGCTTGGACACCGAAAGAAAATATGTAAGAGCTTGAGTGTCCAGAGTAAGAATTTATTTTTCCAGTTCATCCTCTGCACAGAACCATAAAGCCATGATTTGTGTAGATAAGTAGCTAAAGTGAAAACATGTACAGAGATGCTGGAAGTAAGCTGCTGCTCTTGTTTATCACTTGCTCTATAGCAGTGCTTCGTAATCCAGGCAAGGGGCAGAACCTGATGTATGGGAAGCACTGTATATACAAGTATCAGGAGACTTTACTCTTTGGAAAACAGTGAGTATGTTCCGATAAATATTTCAGAATAAAATTATTCTTTATTTGTGTCTGTAGATTTAGTCATCCTTTTGAAATAAGATGGAAGCATCAATTAAAAAAAAAAGGTTTGTTTATTTCTAGCTGAACAAGTTTGAAGGGAATGGGAATATTACTAAAAAGCAAATTATAAGGCTTCACAATTGCACTTCTTTGTTTAGTCTTTTGCTTTCCTTTACATTTGGTATTTCAATTCCTCACAGAGGTTCTTATTCCAGATTTCAATTTTTGACAGTGACATTGTTGGCTTGTGTGGATATGCATTTGAATGATTGTGACTCCAGGTCAAAGTGCACAAACTCGACTATTTTTGAGGACTCAGAGCTAGAACACTCTCTCACTCTATTGACTTTAGTGAGAGGTGGATCTGGGTCTCGTATGGCACGCTGACGTATGTTATCCATGCAGCTGTGCTTTCTGTATAGGCTTGAAGAAGCAGTGTAATGCACAGGTTTGTGACTGCTTTTGTCACTGCTAAGCAACCAAGATGAAGCTCATTTCTTGTGATGTGTTTTATATGCAGGGGTGACACAGACTGCCATTCCTTGGGTGTTTTTTTCTAACAGTTCTGTACATTGGATTAATGTGCTTGACATCTCCAGTAAGTTGTCGCACGTTTGTCACAAGCAAGGGCTTTCCTATAGTGGTGTGTCAGCATTTTATGAGGAGAGCAAGGGCCTGCCAGCCCCAGTTGGGAAACAGGTTAGAGCCAGCTTTAGTGGGAATGGGACGAGAAAGAGCTCCGTAGCCCTGGCCATATCAGTGAACCAGGACTGTGTGTGTTACACCAGTAGAGGAGTAATGATGAAAGGTTCCCTCAGTGAACTAAGTTTCCTTAGTGAAACTCTGGTTTATGATCTTAAGGAATCACCTTTCACTGCTTTTACGGCTTCTGCTTGCCCCTACCCAGAACAAGTTACTCTTGTCCTCTCCTTGGATGTAATTGTATATTGTTCTTTGTACAATGTTTAAATTCCTGTTATAGCAAAATTCAAAGTCTGTTACAATGTAATATCAGTTCTAAACTCTTCCTATTTAACCTTAGCAGCACATCCTCCTGCCTCAGCTATTTGTTTTTTGATATTGATTTTAAACATGTACTCACAGCTGCCAAGTAGAAGTACTAGTAAGCATGCTCTGGGGTGTGGGTAAATAAGACAGAGGCAGTAGAGCACAGTTCTTTGAGTAAATACATATTTGAGAGGGTGAAGGGTCTTTAATTAGAGAACTGTGATTAGGGGACACTGGAAGACATGTGACATTTCCTAGGTAGAGATGAAGACACAATGAGCAGTAATGCCCCAAAGCATTGGTGGCTGGTAGTGATTAAGTGTCTTGACACCACGTAGCTAACGTGGAGAAGTGTAGCATGGTAGGGCTAGAAGAGAGACTTGACCTTGCAGCCATGGCTACCAAAGCAATGCAAGTGGCTCGATTAGTTCTCACAGTGCTTCCCTTCGTCTTCTCCAGCAGCAGGACACATCACTGCCCCTGCACCAGCCACAGGACTATGGTGCTTTCTGCATGCCGTGACCTCTGCTAGATGCTTGCTCACGTACCCTGATAGAAATCTTGAGCCTTGGGGCTGTGCTGGCTGGCTGCTAATTAGAATGATACATCTTCCTCTTTTCTTGCTTTCCTTAGGCAAAATTTAACTCCTATTGGAGTCTGTCATGGAATATCATACAGATATTTGGAAGAAGACAATCCCATGGGGCTGATTTTCTATTTTATCTACGTAGATATCTACCTGCTGGGTGTAGTTCATTATATCATGTTATATCTAGATATCTATCATTGCATAACTGTGTCATTCATGTACATCAACTACGTATATCATCATGGTCTTGCATGATGCAAATATATTTCAGTCTTTAATCTGAAGGCTCTGAAACAGAATCATTTTGGAGCAATGATGCTGGAAAAGATTGACTAATAGTCTGGCAGTTCTGAAATTCTTTTTTTCATTACTTTTGCAGTGAATATTTTCTATCAGACATTCACCAATGTTATTTGTTTAATCCTATTAAAATGCAAATCAAGTGTCCTGTTATCTAATAAGTTTGCTAATCTTCTAGGAAAATCACATTTGAATGCAATATATTTTATGCTTCGTAGCTGTGGAGAGGTGCACATTCTTGAGTCTGTTGTAGCATAGCAGTGTCTCACAGCCTGCCACCCCCAGAAATAAGTGATGAGACTCACAAGGTTTCCACTTCTCTAAAGTAATTTACCCAAACTGACACGTAGGCTTTAAAAGAAATGTTATAGGTGGTAGGGTTAAAATTGCATGAGCTTCAGATAATTCACTTTTCATAAGAGGCACTAAAGCTCTTTGTTATGCAGATTTGTGTCTGTGCCAGTAATGTACTGTGTATCTCATGTGCCACTGTTCCTTCCTACCTTCATTCCTATGTTCATATAAGCTGTCTTATAAGGGAATAGAAGTCTCCAGGTGGGATCTCTAATGTGTATTAAGGTGGGAACAAGGAATTGAAGACATACTGAGGGTATAAAGTGATGGCTGCTGAATTTAGGGCCCCATTTCTACTCACCCTGAGGCAGATAACAGAAAATAACAGCAATAACACCTGTATTCTCTCCGCTGCTTTTGGAGTGCAAAGCACTTTAAAAAGGTGGTTAGCAAAGCTATAAGAAACCGCTGCCACTCTTTGCCTCAGCACCTTGTCCACCCAGAAAGCTATTATATGAACAGCACGGTCCTGTGCCACCAGCGAATCCCTCCCTTGAGATCACCCTCTGTAGGGGTCTTGCTGCCCTTCATCTGGAAGAAAGCTATAGTGGGAGAAGAGTAAGATGCGACAGACGGGAGAACGGAAGTGGTCAATCAGAACTCATTCCCATAGATCTCGAAGGGCAGTGCAGTTGAGTAGTATCACCTACGTGACGTTTTGAGCAAGCACCAAGCTTGGATACCATGGTGAAATTATGCAGGTGATGAGAAAGGTGTTCTTTTGCTGTGGATTTGGACGCACGATTGGGGTATTTCAGAAAGAGCACAGTAGATGTTGGCTTTGAGATGTCACCAGGTGCCCGGTGCTTTGGGAAATTCAGGTGTGGTTGAAGTAGGGAAGGGACTTAATTTACCAGATATTCCTGGGAAGAGGGTGTACCAGCTTTATCAAAGCCTCCATTCTGCCTGGACAACTTGAGACATCTAATTTGTTACTTTGGTCTGGTGACCTTTGATTGTCTTAAACAATTGCAGGCATGGGATTAACATCCCAATTGAGACCACTGCAGCCCAAAGACAGGCAAACAACTGTTAACGCATAATGCATAAGTAAATGTAATATACATTTCCAAACCAGTGGAATTTTTCCTTCTTTCTTTCTTTTTTTTTCCAAATGTCACAAGTTTCAACTCCTAACACTGCAGACACTTAAAATAGGCACACTCCATGCTGTGGAGTATTTTCACCAGGAGAAAGCTTTCATACCAAAGTGAAAGAGAAAACATTTCAGGACCTAATTTTTTTCGGTTTGGCTTTTTCATTATAATTATTTTTCTGATCCTATTTTGAAGATAAAACTCCCCACTGCTTTTCTCCTAGAGAAGAAATTGCAAGATTAAAATATATTTGCATACATCCTCTGTAATATCTTTTTGTTCCTTTTTGAGCTGAAATAAGTTTTCTTGCCTGGTTTGCACCGTCATTCCTTGCTTCCAGCACCCTCAGAGGTGACGCGCAGTCACCGACTCCTCGTGTCTTTTTTGAGACTTCCAACGCTGACAAAATTTCATTAAATGTGATTATTTTATTAACCACTTCTGCTTCCAAATGTTTAATTACCCTCCCCTTTCATGTTTAGTTCTTCATTACTTCAAGATGGACATGAACAAGAGTGGTCTTCTCTTTCACCCTGGTGTCCAACGGGGTGCAGCCAGTGTCTGTATGGCAGGTTGAGGGACAAAAGGCGTGCACACAGTGCTCAGCATCCTTCTGCACGGTCTGGAAAATCCTCTTCCAATACACATTGCACTGCAGAGAGTCTGATCTCCACAGACCCCTGTGTCAAGTGTCTTTTCAGGTGCCCTCACTGTTGCACAAAGGTTTCCACAAGACAGCAGCTTATTTTATGAAACAGGATGATAGGGAACAACGCATGGGGAAGGGGCTATCTAGGACTTTATTCCTCTTCTGCTGTGAGTGCTTAAGTAATGAAGCATTGAATGTCTCCTTGGGCTCGGATCAATAGCTAGGGTGTTATTACAGGTGTGCAGGTTAATCTAGGCCTATTTCAATTCTCTGGGGATTTGAAACAAGGTGGAAACCCCCTGTCCCTCAATGACCTCTTCCTTTAGTGTTTACCTTCCCTTGGAGCACCAGGATCTGTTTTCCTTACTGCATGTTATTGTACCATTAATAAGAGAAGAAAGTCTCAATCATAGTCAAATAAGGAGGCCTTCGCACAACAGAGGGTATGGAAGGTGCTGAGCAGAGCTTGCTGGCTTGTGAAATTATGCACTGTTTTGTTTATAAACTTGCGACTGAGCGTGAGTGATTATTTTTCTTTTTAACGATTGCACCCAGGATGAAAATGATGGCTGGAGGGCTTGAACGTGGTGATAAAGATAACTCACATTTAAAGTAGGATCACAGTTCAGTAAAAGACATCTGGAGCGAGAAGGAAATCTGCAAAACCGAACAACAAAGCGCATATTTGTATCAGGGATAATGTCTTAGGAAGGAGGAGCAGGTGCAGCAAACGAGGGCAGAAGTCATTCTTAATGACAGCAGCAGAAGTGCTGTCGTGCTGGTTCTTCACTGTGGTGAGTAGGAACAACCCTAGGAGATAAACAAACAGAAGCCTCTTGAAGATATAGTCATTTACACCATTCAAAATCAGGCTCTAAGTGGTTCAAGACAACCTGAAAGAGATGCTTGCATTTTATTAGTGATTAACCTTTCCTAAATAAGTCTAGCTAGAAAACCACTTCAAGTGATGTGTTTCAAGAACAGACATTATGTCCAACATGGTCATAGTCAGGTGACGTGTTGTACATCGTGATCTAGATCTATAGTGAATTACTTCAGACACTACCAGATGCAAATGCTTTTTGAAAAAACACTCTTTAGTGCTTGATGGGGACTTGCTGTCTTTCTGATCAAAAGCAGCAACCAAGCCAGTAAAAGCAATCTTGAAATACAGAAATCAAGTACTTGCTGCAGTACGGATGAGACTGCTGTCATCTGATTGTTGGAGCTGACCATGACTGAAATGCCATTTGTTTTTCACAGGTCAGTTCTGAAACAATTAATAAACATATGCAGAAAATTAAGTACAGAAAGCTGTAAAACTTAGAATATATTCCCATCAAGAGAACTGGCGGAGGTAACATGAAGAGGACCAAGGCTGTCAGAAGGGAGGAGAGCTGGGAGAGTCTAGCGCTGATAATATAGAATATTTTGCACACTGTAGTAAAAAACTTGTTATGTAAGATTATTGGATGAGATTATGACACTATTTACACCAAATTCAGATACTATTTACACCGAATTCAGTGTAATATTATTTACAGCTGGTGTGCTTTGCTCTCATTTATGTTGATTTGAACTATGACAAGAGTTTGCACATAACCTCTAAGAACAATTCTTTAAAATAAACCACATGATGTTGTCTTTGTTTCTTTTTTCCAGTGTTGATTGGGAATCCTCTGAATGCTCATCTAACGTGCTCCTCTTCATCAGTCTTGTATTATTCACTATACACTCATGGTAAAATTATTGCCAGGACAGTAGAGGATTATGTATTATTTCCATAATAGACAGCAAAAATAATCTCCAATTAAGCAAATTGCAATGTGACAAAAAAGGCATTAAGACACACTATAATAATTTACAGGGTAGAGTGTGGTGCTGAAGCATTTGCTACTTATTTAAGAACATATTTCCTGCAGGGACAAACACTTTGACTATTCTGGAAGGCAGAGGTGCATCCACTGTGTGCATGTTAACACAGGAGCTTGTGAAGCCCTACAGCCAGTGGAAGCACACGTGGCATTCAACATAACCTTCCACCACCATGTGCATCCATCACAGAAAAGCTATTTAATGTCATATTCCAGAATATTTTAGTTATAAAACATATATTCTCTTCAGTCTCTGTTTTTCACAGGGGATTATCATGACATGTATTTTCTTCGGGTTCGTAATCACAGGATCACAGTATCACAGTATCACAAGGCTGGAAAAGACCTCCGAGATCATCAAGTCCAGCCTATGACCCAACACCAACACGTACTCATCATCTAAACCACGGCACTAAGAGCCTCATCCATGGTGTGGTAAATTTTTTGTGTTTCAGCTGCAGTAATATCTTCAGAAAGAAGCTGTTAAAGTGGGTATGCATGATCTAGGAGGCCAGAAGTGTCAACATCAACATGTGAGCTTGTTCTAACCATGGAAATTTAATGTGAGTCATAGCAGAGAAACTAAAATGTTTGGGACAGAAGTGTGTAAACTGTCCGGGTCAAATCATTATGTAAAGAAGGAAAATAGGTCAGAGTAAGCAGGAACTCATTTTCTGTTTATGGGTTGTATATGAGCATCAAATTCAATGTGAAATTATTTGCTGACTATTGGGCTCTACCCAGAGGCAGCTAATCACTAGTTTATAGTTTTCTTAGTGCACATTTTAGTTTATCAGTGCTATCTCAAGCTTTTTCTCTGAATCCTAATTAAAAGAAATACAATTTTTAGTATAAAAAATTAGTTCCTTTGGAGTCTATATTATCATAGACTCAAAGTTCACTTTCTTTGAATATTAACTTACTCCATTTGTTAGTCCTGGAACAGCTCGAATATTAGTGGCGAATAAACATAGGAAAAGACACCCAGAGCAAATTCATTTGGTGCCTCATGGCAAGGATACTAAAGGAAGTGGCATTCTTTCATATCCACCTTGATGGGCTTTGATTAAGCCTTTCAGGAACTTCTATCTGTAGGTTTCATTCAGTTCCGTGATTTCTGTTTCAGGTTAATATAAACAGATCCAGAGGAACTGAATTTGCACATCACCTGCAAAACATCGAATTCAGCTGTCTCTAGAAGTTGCTGCATAGCTTTTGCTTTCAGCTTCGCTGTTGAATTTGAAGTCTTTTAAAATGTCATTACCTTCTGTGGCACTAAGAATTTTGCAATAAGCAAAATGTCAGAGAGTAGCTGTGCAAATTCCCTCACATTCTTGCCTGCGTGCCACCGATGTAGGCGAGTTCACTCTTTCTGTGTCATAGTTTCCCTTTCAATTAGCAAGATGGTTAACTATCAGAGCGTACGACCCCCAAATATAATTTTTTATATGGCTCATTGCCTCTCTCAGCTGCTAATTAAAAAGGTCCAGCAAGGTTTTTGTTGATGAAATGTAGCCACTGCATTTCCTTATCCCATTTCAGAGAAGCCTCCCAAATTCGTGTATGTCTGACATTCATTTACATTAGCATCATGTACAAACCCATTTCTTACCAACAAACCAAATCCTGCAGTCCTTGCTGTAGGTTGAAACCTGCCTGTGGTGGGATAGGTCTGTGGTGACAGCTTGCGTTGATCTGTTCATCCCCCTATGTAGGTTTTAATATTACAGTATCACAGTATGGTAAGGTTGGAAGAGACCTTTGAGATCATCATATTAAGCTACTCACAGCTGTAGTTGCAAAAACCTCGACTTTTTTCATGAAAGCTTTCCTTAGCCAAGTCATGATTTTTGCCAATGATTGTCATGTGTTTGCCATCCCAGTAGTTTCCTTCGCTGTGTTGCTAACACAGTGTTTGGAATTCATCACTCACACTGAGTGGCTGATGAGTTATTTAAACTGCCCCTAATTAAGCGATTCCTAGGGCACTTCCATGAGCACATCTCAACTCTTTACTCATGCAGCCCATTGATGTTTGGACCACTGGCAGACAGAGGCTGCCATCTCTCCCACTGACCCTGGTTTTGCCATCCATCTGTATCAGGGCTGTTATTCATTATCACACAGTATCACAGTATTGTAAGGTTGGAAGAGACCTTTGAGATCATCGAGTCCAACCTATGGCCCAACACCTACACCTACCACCTACACCTACTCCTACTTGTCAGTTACACCATGGCACTAAGTGCCTCATCCAAATTCTCTTTGAACAGCTCCGGGGATGGTGACTCAACCACCTCCCTAGGCAGAGCATTCCAGTGAACAATTACCCTCTCAGTGAAGAACTTCTTCCTAATGTCAAGCCTAAACCTCCCCTGGCGAAGCTTGAGACCGTGTCCTCTCGTTCTGTCACCGGTCACCTGAGAGAAGAGCCCCACTCCTGCCTCACTACAGCCTCCCTTCAGGCAGTTGTAGAGGGCAATAAGGTCTCCCCTGAGCCTCCTCTTCTCCAGGCTAAACAACCCCAGCTCCCTCAGTCGCTCCTCATAGGGCTTGTGCTCCAGCCCCCTCACCATCCTCGTTGCTCTCCTCTGAACACCCTCTAACATCTCAACATCCTTCCTAAACTGAGGGGCCCAGAACTGGACACAGCACTCAAGGTGCGGCCTGACCAGTGCCGAGTATAAGGGGATGATGACCTCTCTAGTCCTGCTGGTCACACTGTTCCTGATGCAGGCCAAGATACCATTGGCCTTCTTTGCCACTTGGGCACACTGCTGGCTCATGTTGAGTTTCCTGTCCACCAGCACTCCCAAGTCCCTTTCCGCCTGACTACTCTCCAGCCACTCTGCACCCAGTCTGTAGCTCTGCATGGGGTTGTTGTGTCCAAAGTGCAGGACCCGGCATTTGGACTTGTTAAACCTCATGCTATTGGAGTCGGCCCATCTCTCCAGTCTGTCAAGGTCCCTCTGTAGGGCCTTCCTACCTTCTAGCAGATCGACACTTCCTCCCAGCCTAGTGTCATCTGCAAACTTGCTGATAAAGGACTCGATCCCTTCATCCAGATCATCAATAAAGATATTAAACAGGACTGGGCCCAGGACCGAACCCTGGGGGACGCCACTAGTGACTGGCCGCCAGCTGGATGGGACACCATTCACTACCACCCTTTGGGCACGGCCATCCAACCAATTCCTAACCCAGCACAGAACATTTTGGCTTTAAATTACTGGAGCCGTAACCATCTCACCCTTTTCCATTAATGACCAAGGAAAGAGAAGTTCTGACACATCACCAAAGCTACTAGGTGCAAGATGATTTCATCCAAATATTAAGTGCTATGTAAAAAGCAGACAAAAGGTAGAGATATATGTATGCCAGCTCAGAAAGAAAAGGATTTTTATTAAATATAGCAGCTTTCGTCAATTTTCCAGTCAATTCAGGTTGTTCTGCACTCGAGTTATTGGATTATTCACTCTTAAACTATAGACACGTGCCCTTGAAATAACATAGAAAAAGGTTCTGAATGGAATCACATAAGTTAGAGACAAAGAAAGATCCATAATTGAACTGAATTGTTTCATCAACTTCTGTCTTGCTCAGACAGTGCTATTGACAGAAACAGGTTTGGGAAGTTGAGTTGTGCTTCAGCAAGGCACCATCAGTGGGGTCCCTGGGTTGTTCTTGCTGGCGTTCCTGTTCTCAGCAGGAGCAGAGACTTGGTCTGGAAAGCGCCGAGTTCTCATTTGCCAAGCCCATAATCCTTCTCAACGTGCCTCTTTTTTTAAGGGGCTTCCATTTTCTGCCCTATCTTTCTCCTGTCTTTCAGAGGACCTGGAGAAACCCAACCTTGCACTGGATGATGGGCAGCTGTGCAACATCTTGGTGGCACTGAGGCCGGGAATTTAGTCTCCATCTAATTCCCCATCCTATAGGCGTATGATCAGTGAGGTTCCTGGCACATCAGAGGGGCTTCAGGTCTGCGAGGAGCCAGTCCCAGTTTCTAGTGAGCCCTCCTTCCGGTGTACCCAAATAAGTGCTGGTTAGGAAGCTGGGAAGCTCTTGTTGCTGTACCCGTAACATTTGCAGGCAGGGTTTCAGAGCAATGCTCTGTGTGTGCAGCATATGGAAAAGGGCACCAGAGTCCTGGCTGATAGCTCATTGCAAAAATAACCTAACAATGGCCTTGCTTTGTGGTATATTTTATCATATGCTCTCATCATGCCTAGTTTCATTTTACTTGATTGCATTGTTTTCGTTGCAAATACCCCTATTAGAGGGGAGTGTTGGTTAGATATGATTTAGGGTTTTTTTTCCTCTGCGGTATTTTTGTCTGACTTCAAAGTTCTTGGCATGAAACCAAAAGACAACACAAAACTCATAGGCAATATAATCTCACTAAGAAAGACAAAGGTGTCTTTCTTAGGAAATCTCTATTAAAGAGCTACTTTGGCCATATGGAGAAATTGCTGTTACTCCCTCAGCACAGAAACAACAAGGCGTAATAGCTAACTGAAATGACAAATTCTTTCTATTTAGTATCGGAGAGATAGACCGCATTGACAGAATCTCCCTGACAGTGCCATTGAAATGGAGCAGGAAATAAGAAATCAGAGTGATAAAGAACAATAGTGCTCATAATGGAGAGCCACAAATGTTTGGCAATAAACAGGCATTGGTCCACTTGTCTTCAGAGAGGGCTACGTTCCATAAGCTGGTGGAAAGACGCCAGTGCACTGTGTTATGAAGTAAAGAAGGCTGTGACCTTCTAAAATCACTACAAAACTGCAGTAGATTAACAAAATGCCTTAGCACTTAGAGTGGAATTTTTTTTTTTTCATATTTTATGTGCCCTAACTCACAGCAGAAAATAAATGTTTATGTTGTAATAAATTTTAATTTTGTTTTCTAGAAGCAACCTGAATCCAAGAAACTATACTCTTAATGGAAATATTGATCAAAAACTAGAGAAAGTTATTGAAGCTTCATGTGAATGGCCAAACAGGGCATTGCTGACTTCCTTTCTATTTGTCTTTCTGCAGAGATGATATTGTAGCAATAATAGGTGTAAGGCCATAATGGATATAAGCCAAGTAGAAAAATGCAGGGAAAGAAGGAGATCATAAATCTAATAATACTGAGGAAATTATGAGTCTGATTTTAACTTGTTCTTATATCGGTGGACAAAAATCAGGAGAGTCTCCTTAGCTACAAGTGGAGTCACCTGGGAGTGACAGAAAAAGGAGCCGTTGTATTTTTCCTACAAGACTGTATAATATCACACATGTTAGTTCAAATGTGAACAGAATACTGAATTATAATAGGAAATGAAGAAGGGTGTTAATCAAAATGAGTACATTTTATAAGCAAAGTGTAATCCATATTTGAATTATTTTGGGGGACTGCACAAATTGGGGAGTTTTACCTGGTAATCAGTTGCTTGTTTCTCATTTCTCTGGTTGTCACTTTTCTTAGAAATGAACATTTCACGAATATTCTTCATTTGACTGAACTGAAAAACTAATTTGTGGAACAGAAGAGGGGATCTTCGGGGCTGATGCAAACAGATCAGGTATTTTATGAATAGGTGTTTTATAGCATGAAAAATACTGTGTATGTCTGACAGCTTAGGAGGGGGACAATATGCACAGGGTCCTGGCCTCTAGGTTGTTTTAAATCTTTTAAAGTGTGATGGCACGTTGCCGACCAAACATTATCTTTGTTGCTTTGTAATACTAATAAACAGCTTTACTGATTGGTTAAATTACTTGGGCCATTACAATCAAATCACAGCTGCTGTTTAATTTACAAAGCAGTTAGGATCATCCTCTAAACCTGTGGGGTTTTGAGTAAAATCAGAAAGTGTGAACGTTTGCTCTCTTCCAGGTCTCACTCAGTAATTATTGCTGTAGTGCATGTGTCAGTCTTTAGATGAGTAACATGCGTTAAAGTAAATCAGCTGATAGGGTTGCGTACGTAAGACTGTGTCTGGCTTTCATGAGGCACACACCTTTTTCTCTCAAGACGTTAAGAGGAAGCTGAGTGCAGTGCAGCTTTGCCAATACGCTGTGTTCTGACAAGGCGATGACGTTTGCGATTCCCTGCTTTGTGTCCTTGCTTTGATGTGTCCGTTCACGGGCAATACTGTAAGGTGTGGGAGGGCCAGCTGAGACTAGATTTACATTAAAGTCTTCAAATGATGGACAGGTAAATAAATAAAATCTTTATCCACCTGTCCATCATTTGAATGCAAATGCGATTCCTCTAGGATAGTACCACTCATCGTTGTGATCCCTTTTGGTGTACTATACTGGAGAACTGAGCAAGTGGAGCTCTGGCACAGTCTTTCAGCCAAATAAATGTCTGTCCAGTTGTCTCACCATCAGCTGGGGAAGTGTTAGAAGAGTATGGACTGAGTCTGAAGAGTTATCTGTTTCTGAGATCTGATCTCGTGTCCAAAACCCACTGAACACTAAACCGTTCCTACCGAGTCCATTCAGTTTGGTTGCCTATTAGAGGTATGTGAGGGCTCCATTTCCAAACTGTCCGAGTCCCCACATCATCAGGAGCTGAGGGTAATGTGGGATCTGAGCACCACCTAAACCCAGGACTGGGCGTCCCTTGTAGGGTAGAGGTGAGTTTCAAAATGTTATCTTACATTTTGTGTCTGTTAGTTTGCATATGTAAATGTACATTATTTATCGTTGAATTGCCAGAGTATTTTGTATGCTGAGATACAACTGTTGCTTTGTATGAAGAAATCAGTGATTCATATGCTAACACTGATTAGTATTTATGAAGTCAGAGAGGACTCAAAAATGAAATTATTTTCAAATGAGAATTGAAAAAGGTGATACAATTCCAATTTCCTCTAAGGCAGGGAGTTTTTCCTCCTTATGAGGGACAGAATACGATTTCTGCAACTCTGGCATTCACCTTACCTGTGTTGTAGATATTGAATAAATGAGAAAATTATGTTTGGCTTTGACTTTCAGGAATAAAACCCTTTGGTAACTGTGACATGCAAATATTACATAACTCGCCATGTATAGCCATTATAAATTAGTTCAGCAAGTATTTTGGCATCTTGTTTTTTGGAATTACTCTTCAAAACTATCAAGCTTTAGTTTTCATAAAATTGGACAATAGCATTCTTTCACTAGAGGATCATTCCTGATGGTCACAAGTGACCTATACGCAGGACACTTTGGTAGGCAGCAGTGATTTTGCTAATTGGCTGATGTGCCCTAAGACAAAGTTGCCACCTACAAGTGATCCATACCTTCTCTCTAACTTTGTTTCTAGCAGACCCAGACATGCTTTATAAAGGCACAATTAATTAAAATTTTCATTTAAAATGGATGTTACTAATATCATACCTGACCAACATCTTAATAAGTAACAGACAATTTAATTATATAATCTCCTTTTGTTCTTGTATCCATGGAAATGTAACACTTTAATTAATTTCTTTTGCTAGACTTTTAGGTCCTATGTATTCTGAGAGCAGCTGCATTTCCTCCTTCAGAAATAATTTCCCTACTTTATTAACACCTGAACATATGGGCAATCTTCATGAGCCTGTGTGAAGATGGAAGTGGAAGCTATTGTGTTTCAAGATGTTCTTCCACCTATGCTCCTGTAAATGTTGGAAGCTACAAACCTCCCATAGACAATGCCCACTCAGCAGAAACCGGCAGTCTAGTTGTGTTTTTACAGTCAATGGTTTCAGTTTCTTCTGTTGTGATTAATAAGAAAGAAATCTGGTTTTGTTTTCTACGTTAATTCTTGATTTAAAAATCTACAGTTTTAAAAAATTAGCAGTAACTCCACAAGATAAAGCCATCTCCATTTGTGTTGTCCCATTCAATTCAGAGAGGTCACATATCCCAGAACTTCACAAATTAGGACTTCAGTGCCTTCACTGGCACTTTTTGGAGATACTTGTAATAACTTATTTGGTTTCTTTGGTCAGTGACACTGAAATATGGAGGTCACTCAGAAAACTGATGGATATCTGTAAAGAAAAGTACAGTTTTGCTTTAAATAGAAATATTAAAAGAGTGTCAGGATGACAAAGAGAAGTATAGAAACATAGGACATTCCAGGACTAAAACCACTTATGAAAGCTTAATTTGGCTAATGTGGGCATATGTATTGTGATGTTTTTTTAATTACTGTAATCATACTTCCCTCCCTCCCCCCCTTCAAGACATCTGCCAGTTTCAACATCATCATCTTACTTTGAGAAGATTCCAGCTTCTATGCTTAGGGAATGCACTGTTCAGGAGGTTAGTTATTGGCTTTTAGGTGGTTGTTGCCAGTGAGCTGGAAGACTCGAATAAGTCCATTAAATACATAAATTAGAATGCTACATAGAAATCCCCCTCATGGACTCATCTGGGTCTGTCAACCCTCTCTTCTGAGCTGAGTCCGCAACTCTGACTCCTAGTGCTCCCTTTACCGGGGCCCTTGTTGGACTTGGGTATCCAGTTCTGGAAAGGTCAGCTTTTTTTTGTGTGTATTTATTTTCCAGCTTTCCTTTCCCTTGTGCCTCCTGGAACAGGCTTTATGCTGCCCTGGGTCATGGAGTGTAAGATCAAAGCTCTAGTGTCTGGAAACAGCGGCCTCCGGGGCGCTGCCTGAAGGTGTGGCGTTGCTTCCGTTGCCGCATAGAGCCAAATGGATGAATAGTTGGGTGGCATTGATACATCCCAGCGGGGAGGGCAGAATGGCAACTTGCCTAAGGAATCCTCAGCTTCGGTTCAATAACCTGTTTCTCGGTATGCTTGCTTTGGTTATGTCTCTGCTAAGTGGGCATTCATTTTTGAAGTGAAAAAGTCTTGTAATGTATTTGGGAGGAGAGACGCACAGCCCCAGCTGTACATCTCTGCTGACCTCTCAATGCTCATTTTTCTCTTGATATTAAACCAAGACATTTCACATCCTCCATGGCATTTTAAATGGGTCTTGGTTTGGGAACTCAGATGGTAAATGTAAGATAACGATCACAATCATTATACAAACAACCCCACAAAGTTCACATTCTGCTTGGAGCAATTTAAAATCCTTCCCAGTGTTTTCAGGTATGTTTTCCTTAGAGGATCTTTTGAACTAATTTCGAATTCCTCTATATTTAAACTAATTAATTCAGCTTTAACCCCACTCAGAGTGAGGAACTTCTAATGCAGCTGTGTGATGCTGCATGTAATGGTTGTTAACACAGAACTGGGACAGCAGAGTAGCAAGGTGTTCATTCCCCATTTCTCTGTAGTTTCCTGGTCAATGTCTCTTTCTTCACAGCTACCTGGATTTCAAACTGAAATCTTCTAGTCCCAGCGCTAACATCTAGGAAAGAAGGTAGCCTGCAGTAAGACGCTGTAGTATGGAATACCAGGCAGGCTTGCAAGTCAGGAGATGTGAGGACTCATTTCTCAGCGGAAGACCTGTTGTGCTTCTTTGTCTCTTCAGGCAATTTCTCCATCCATCGTGTCTCATGTTCTTTGCAAGCACTTGAAGTGGGACATAATCCTGATTAGCATTTGCCCAGGGTGTAGGGAAAAAAAGAAGCCTCAAGATAAAACATTCACTTTCTAAGCGGTTTGGAATGGAAACATGATGGTAACAGAACAGCAAACACAGATAATAACTTTACTCCTGACCACTTGAGGAGGATGGGCCATTGTTGCTTTTTGATTTCTCAAGTCAGCCAGGTCATTTGATGCCCTATCCTTGGAAACTAATAACTGATATCTTCCAAAGGAAAATGCAGTATGGTTGTATAACTGATGAAAAAAATTGGTTGGGAATGCACCTAATTTTAACTAATTTATTTATAATTCCAATAGAAGCAGAATGATATTATTCTGTAGGAGAAATACATTCAATCAAATGGGGGAGAAGCAAGCTGGTTTTCCAGTTAAAATTCACCTCAGTAAATAGTTTAGGCCACAAAAAGTGAAGCAATGTATCCAAGTATCCAAGTATCCAAGTATCCAAGTATTCAAGTATCCAAGTATCCAAGTATTCAAGTATCCAAGTATCCAAGCATTGCATCTCAGTGAGCTTGAAGTTAACTTTGGCTTTGTTCCAAAATGTCATTTTTCTATTTAAAAATGAACCTAAATTAAATCTACCTCCATGTTCTTGCCATCTTTTTACCAAACAAAGCAGTCTAAGCTCCCCACCTACTTTGCTACAGCTAGACAGAAAAACATTATTATTTTTCAAGAAGGAAGCCACTTTTGCCCACGCTAATGTGACCAATATTCATTCATTTTTCAATCAGCCTAAGTGGCCACACTCGTTAAAACTCCACAGTTTGTTTACTTCTAAAACATGTCTACATCTCTTTCCATTAAAGTGAAATATGACCACTGTAGCAGTCCAGTGTGTTCCCTTCTCAGATTTACTTTTAAGGAAATTAAGTAATTATCTTCAGGACATCTCTAAATTAGGAAATGCACATCAAAACCTCTATAAAGTAAATGGCTTCATAATTACAGCAATGCCGAGATGTTTGACAGGGACTCTAACGCTGACGAACTCCCAAGCCCCTGTAGAGTTACTGTGAGGTCAAAAGAAAACTGACCCGGAGGTGCTGAAGGTTCAGAGCTTTTAAAGCTGCTCCCAGTATGTGAACTCATGACCTTTCTGGAAATTAAATATGGGATGAATTAATTCACTGTGATCTCACTCTGAATATAATTATGTTTAAGATGCAAATGAGCCAAGATGTGTCTGACAGTGAGGGGCTGAAGGACTGGGATGCACATGGGGAACCAAGCTTCAATAGGTATCTCAAGTGATTTGTCACCTTGGCAGAGTCTGTGATTGGAATGAGTGTTGAATGCTTTCCTAACCACGACGTTTTTAAACATCCTTTGGCTTCTGAGACTCTCTGCAAAGCTGAAGTACAAGCACCATCCCCGTGAAACCAGAACTGACTGTCCTCCCACCACGGATGAGGAGCGCTCTGCAGACCACAGCGCTGGGTGGGCAGCAATCACAGCAAGAGCAGAACTTCTCCTGTTCTGGACAGCTGTCTGGAGCAGGTGAGATGGTGATGAGTTAACATTGAGGTGGAAGTCAAACTCCTCAATTTGCCATCCCTGAGGAACAGGTAATAACATGTTACCTGCCCTGGGAAGGAATTTCTGGCTGTGTAACACAGGAGGAGACACAGCAAATGTCCATTCAGATAATTGTTCAGGAAATTCACCTATTGCAATGTCCTATGATTTTTAGTGGCAATGAGGGTGCTGAGTGATGTGTTCAGACTTGAAGGTATCGCTCTGAAAGAGCAAAGAATGACTATGTTGTAAAAACTATTTCAGGAATAGCTTTGGAGCATGGAACACGAGATAATCCTATTTATTTTGACAGAGTTGGGGCTACAGACTTAGTCCTGCTCCAAGTATAGATTTTTAGCTTCATTTTGTAATAAGAAAAGCAGATAAGAGAATTCACCATCCTGTTCCGGGAAAGAGCTTCCTTACAGGCCTTCTTTTTGAGTTTTCATAAGGAATTTTCTCAATATTATGTGTTTGGGACCTTTCAAACCTATTATGCTGAAATGAACCAGTAACCATTTAGCTGTTTTCTTCTGGGAACTGAATCTCAGTCCTACAGACCTAATAATACATTTCAGTGTAGCAATGAAATTGCCTGTCTGTACTTTATGGTGTTTATACCTTCATTTTCTGGCTTCTAGAGCAGCATGCAGAGTGGATACCAAATTATGAAGGGGTAATTGCAGCTCTTTTGCGGGGTGCCTTCTGTGGACAGGATGATTGTTGTAGGTTCCTTCCAATTGAAATAGGCTGTTCTGTCCTGTTCTATGGTGTTTTATTTATCCTTCTCTCCATAGCTGTTCATCCCTCTCTTCCCCCAGTCTGTTCCACCTCGCCAAGGTGAGCTGCTAACAGCCAGTCTGTCCTTCTGTACTGGGTGATCCTGGCTGCTGTGTCTCTGCAGAAGACAGCGATTCAGACAACGTATTCGTTACAGCTAAGCCAAGCTCTGCATTCAGTCTAAGCATCTGATTAAGCTCTTTATCTGTTCTGTACTTTCCATGTCAGAGAATTTGCTTTCAACATTAGCACTTTAAACTTTAACACTTTAAAGCTCTTCCAGTATAGCTACAAACTGCACAGCTTGCACGGAGGTACATAGATCTCTGTTGCTGTCACAGCAAATCTGTTGTTTGATGCGCCATAGTTATTAAGCTGTCGCATCGCCCGTGTGCAGGCTACAAGGGCAGGATTCAGAGTGAAAGCACAAAACAGCCTTTCAAAAATGAGGGCATTTGCTGTTAATTAATCTATATGATTAATTGTTTTAAAAAAATAAAAATAAAAAAGCGCCTTTTCTTAGCAAGATACTTCCCTAAGAACAAATGCTTCATTAATTTTGAGTACTTCAGTCTGTGTGAACTATTAAAACCTAATAATGACTATTTTATAAGGAATGCCACTCATCACATACTCACAAAATAATCAGTATCTATTAACCTGATAAGCACTCTAATTTTTATATTTCCTGCCAGCTTAGGCTGTAGAACCGTATAATTGTCCATTAGGCAGATTATTCCTCTTTGTATTATCCAGCACTCCTGATACAGGTTTATTTTTTTCAACTTCTTGCGCTCTGGTTTGCATCTGGATGGCCATTTGGGCAAACCCAGTCTTGTGGTGTAGAGCTTCCCAGTGCTCAACTTAAGGAGGAACAGAAGCAAGACAAACTAGTTAACCTTTGACCTGGACTTAAAGAAGCTGTGGAAAAAGACTATTAAAGGAAGGAAAAAAGGAATAACAAGCAGGAATCAGCATTCATTCCACTGATTTTCATTTCACAGCGTTTGCTGAGGATTTTGACTTCATCCTGCTTGAATTCGGCATTTCTATACAGACAGTGTTAAGAAAATGCTGTCGTATTTTTTGTATGCTAGTGTAGTTTGTTATGTACAGTTTTCTCACAGTTAGAGTTAATGGGAAGAAATGCAATCCCAGACTTTCAATGCAACAGGGAAACCACTGAAAGAAGCTCTCTGGCTGACACTAGATTGCAGAAGTTATTTTCTTAACCAAAATGAAGATCTTTAATAAAAGCTCATTATCAGCCTACTAAAGTTTTTTATGGCAGTGAAGAGTCTGACAGTTCATCCAAAACTAACTACAGAGGCTGAAGCTCTTACAAGAGAATAAAACTTGAAATCTACTTATTTTATACTCTTATATTCAGTTAATCTCATTACAGAGCCCAGAATCCTTAGCCTAGTTTCTTCTCCTTCATGCACCCTCCTAACCCCCCTAACCTCAGAGTACCTTCACTTCTGTTCATGCAGAGTCAGAATCAGACACCTTCTTCCCGTTCTCGATTTGGGTAAACTGCCTTTCCTGGTCTAACAATGAACACTTATTGGTTTTATGTGTTTTGTGCTATGCTGACTACAGCCACAGGTTATTTGGACTCCACTAGTTGTTTATGGTAAGGTTATTAGAACAGCCAAGTGGTGCCTTTAACCAATGACTCTTTAAACTTGTGTAAAATGCAGAATTTCCAGTTGCTTCCTGTTTGCTGTCATTTGCACAGACATCACAGTTGTGCATTATTTGATTACAGATATGGACTTTCCTGTGCTTTTCCTGGTTAACTCTCTGAGAACTATGACCTGATAAATGTTGCAGGGTTACGCGATTTCCAGTCTCGGGTGAATAATCTAGGTGGATGCATAGAAACCATTCTATCGTGTCATTAAATCATTTATAGAACCTTACATGATGATACTCCCTGAGAGGCAACTGGCTTGGAATAGTCAAAATTTGGCTTGATATTAAGGAAATACCAATTCAGATCTGTTGCTAATCAAGAAGAATGTAGACGTGGCTGAAATTCTTCAAGTCATTTTGGTAGAATATGTTAAGCAGCCCATGTAAAGAACAAAAATGCCAACTGCTATCCAGGTAGATCAGTTTATAAAAGTAGAAACCTGTGCAAACAACTATGAATGTGTCCCTCTGGGCATTTAACTGTCTTCCCTTGTGCTATGTGCTGCTTTTGTATTCTGAAGGTCTTCCTGGGAACAGTCCTTTCCTGTGTCATGGCATCACTATCTCGATGTGGAAGGGTCTTGGTATTCTGTTGCAGTTGCAACATTTTCTGACCTTTTCTTTTTTTTTAATAATCTCTTCCCACCCATTCCCCCACCCACAGTAACAATTTTTCTAAAACTGATCCATCTGGAGGCACACAGACTTTTGAATAAACTGTCTCTGTGAGGATGCCCTGCTTCCATTAGTTTCTATTTCAGGTGAGTTCATTTGTGCTTGAACCATCTCAGTAACCTGGCAGTCAATGATCATGAGTCTCTATAGGCATTTCAGTGTTAAGGGCAGACCTCCTTCACCGCTTTCATTTCACCTCTTAAAAATAATTTCTGAAAGAATTTGTACATTGTGAGGCTGATAGTGGCCCAGGACCGTGCCTCTGAGTGAAAGCCTTGCACTGGTGGGCACTGCTCAAAGAAAGGTGGACGTGTACCCATACCAGATTCCTGAGATCAACAAATGCAAATAGCTTATTGCATTCAGCTGGTACTTCTCTGCATGTGGAGGCTGATCTACAGCCACATCTCTCCACACAAAATTCCCCAAACATCTCTTGCACCAGATATGAGAGACTGAGCCCTTTCCTCTAATTTGGGTCATTTACAAGATAGGCAACATTTTAGAGACTGGGTGGTCTTCTGCAGTTTGGGTTGTTTTCAAGCTCAGCAACATTTTTGTCTTGTCTTGTCTTGTCTTATGTTTCAAGATACCCCCTCCTGAACTTCCCCTTATCCCTCCTACCCTGGGCAATCTTTTAAATCCAAACCTTTTGAACAGCTGACTCTCATTCCCTGCACCTGTTTGTCTTGTCCGTGAGGGCCAGTTCCCTTGGGGAGTCTTTCAGGACTGGGGTGATCTGGGAAAGGGATAATGCAGCATAATTCCCTAAGAAAAGGAAATATTCAAGTCCCCTTACTCTGTGAATTCGGGGATTGGTGGAGTAGTTAGAGGACAATGAAGGGAGGTTTTGTTCCCCCTATTTCATGTGAAATTATGCAGACTTGTTAAAACCATCACATGTTCTGGCAAGGACATTTGTCTTCAACATCCCTTGGCAGAAAGAGTAAATTGCAAGCTGTTGTGATACTTAGCAGTTTGAGTTTCCTAGCAACGGTGCTTCCTCCAAAGATGACCCTTGTAATTTCAGAGTGCCTCAACCTGGAAATTTTAAAAGCCTTGTATGGTTGTAATGAACTTTAAATAAGATTGTTGGTTATGAAAGCCTTGTTTCCCATTAAGAAGATTTTATTTCCAAATCTCATGATAGCTTAATGATGAAATATGATAATAGTTTTGCTTACTGTGAATAGAATCACAAAGGAGGTGATTTCTTTTTTCGTAAATACACCTGAGTTAATGTTCAATAAGGCAGCTGTGTTTCAAAAACTTGTCTGAGTTTAGAAGAACAGCTCTTATTTACTGACTGAATGCTTTAGGGCTTTACAACTGATATCTATTATTATTACTGTAGCTGAGATCCTGCTGAGTAAGTGACTGGGAAGTTATTTTACTTGTCTTTCATTTTTCGGAGCTTTAAATTTTATTCAAAAATCTTTCCCCACCTTATTTTTATTTCCAAATTCAGTTTTTTTAATCATTTGTTTGAGAAATAAAGATTTGTAATTGAAAAATATTTCAGGGGTCCAAAACTGGCTGAAGACTTCAAAAAAGCAGATACAGGTGCACTGAGTGGTGCACAGCTCTGTCACGGGGAACCTTCAGAGATGCATCCTGGCTGCAATGCTGTTTAGAGCTTTTATTAATGGACTGAATGGTGGTTTGGAGGTGATGTTTACAATTCTCTGGGTGGCTGGAGGAGTATTTAAGCTGATCTTAACACAGTAAGGAACAGGATGCAGTCTGCTGAAGATGAAGCCCTGCGCTCTTTCGGGAATAGTCCCTTATAGTTATATAGCTTGCAAAAATGTCCTCAGAAAAAGGATCTGTCGTATAGAATGGCCCACACATCGAGTATTAATCAATAAATCTAGTGTGTCGAGAAAATAACCAAACACTTTTCCCGATACAATGTCATGTGAAACAAGGATGTCCTCCTGCGTTGTTGATCTGCAGTGGGAGTGCTGTATTCGTTTTGGGGCAGAACGGCACAGGAAAGATATCAATAAGAGCAGTCACAAAGATTGTGAACTACAAAACACGGTCTCTGAAGACAACTGGAAAAAGAAAAAGTAGGGTTTGCTTACCTTCAGAAAAACTGAGTAGCAACATAGTAAAAATATTTTAATATCTAACTGGAATGCCAGTGAAAGCAGCAGCTGTAAGTTGCTCCCCCTCTCCAGAGAGCCTTTCTCTATGAAACTAAGAACAAAGGAAGCCACTAGAGAAGGATAAGTTGAGGGTCTGTTTTGAATCTTACACGTGAGCTACAGATTTAGAGCGATCTTTTCTTGGTGCCTTAAGAAAGAAGATATTCCTTTAGAGAACAGCATTAAGAAAAGAAAGACATGCAGACAAACAGTCACAGTTCTGTGTGATTCAGGTTTCTATACCTCGATTATCAGAGACAGAAATATATACTTGGCATTTAACAATATATAGCTGTGTTTCCCCATGTATAAAATCAGAGATGCAGCTGGATCCAGTGACTGATAACCTGGAAAATGAATCTAGGGTGTTTTTTACCATAACTGCAGTTGTTGGCTGGATGGCATTGCCTACGTACATTGGCAGAAAATATATGAGGAAGAGACAGAAAAGGGATAGGGGAAGGCTGTATTCATGTAATGCTGTTTTATGGTCACAGGTACAAGACCTCAGGATTCTTCCCTAGAAAAGGAAATGGATAGACTAGAAAAGGATTTAAATTATACATTAAATAATACATTAAATAATACATTAAATTATACATTAAATTATGCATTAAATTATCCCAGCCCTTGTCAAAGTATCTGAAGCAGTTTGATTTGGACTGTTGGAGGATACCGCAAGAATCCTTTTGAACAGATGTAATTCTAGAGAGGGTGAACTTGCACCGAAAAGATTAACTCTGCATTTCAGTTGTATAAATGCAAGAAACTTCCCCACCCCACCCCCCCAACACACGCACCCACACACTCACACTTCTTCCTTTGTGTATCTATTGAAGAGCTGTTCTTTGCCTTGTATTTGAGATTCCGGTGCCTGAGAAACAGTGCAACAAATAGCTTGCTTTACCTGTAATAGGGAACACAGTACCTGCAATTCAAGTTTCCTTAATTCCCACTGGGGCCACTGGGCATCTGGAAGCCCTTCAGAGTTTGTCTGATCACCTGGTCACTGCTGTGCTTTTCCTCACAAATTATTTACAGTTCTGTGGGGTGTGTAGAAAAAGCTGCTGCTCTGAGTTTTAGGCAGCTTTATGTCCCTAAAAAGCTACAAGAGGAGCCATGCCCTGGTAAACTGAGGCAGACAACAGTGGACTGGGTCTCTGGGGACGTTATGTTTTGGGGCAATCCAGTCCACACCAGCAAGACACGGCCAAAGGTGAGACAATGCCTGTTTAATCGCACGGGAGGAAAGCTCCCCGGTGTGCTGATCTATTTGAACACATTTGAAATTAAACAGCAGCACTGGCGATAAAGTACCCCTAGGTGAGAACCATATACTTATCACAGTATCACAGTATAACAGTATTGTAAGGTTGGAAGAGACCTTTGAGATCATCAAGTCCAACCTATGGCCCAACACCTATACATACTACCTACACCTACTCCTACTTGTCAGTTACACCATGGCACTAAATGCCTCATCCAAATTCTCTTTGAACACCTCCAGGGATGGTGACTCCACCACCTCCCTAGGCAGAGCATTCCAATGGCCAATCACCCTCTCAGTGAAGAACNACTCGAGGTGCGGCCTGACCAGTGCCGAGTATAAGGGGATGATGACATCTCTAGTCCTGCTGGTCACACTGTTCCTGATGCAGGCCAAGACACCATTGGCCTTCTTTGCCACTTGGGCACACTTCTGGCTCATGTTGAGTTTCCTGTCCACCAGCACTCCCAGGTCCCAAGTCTCCTATGCTTTTGGTTAAAACACATATCATGGGCATGCAGCGTATTTCTCTTGCCATGATGACGTTCCTCCCATCCCCTGAAGTGGCAGGTTCCTCTGGATTCTTACCAGAGCTATTTGCATGCAGCAGTGGTGACGGTAGAGCACACAGCAGCAAATTAATTGAAATGTTTTCATTCACTGCTGGTAAATGCAATGAAGTTGATCTGTTACCTTCTATTATAACCAAATAACCACTGTAACACTTGTCTTGCCAAGTGAAAGATCACAGACATCATCGGGAAATGCATGTTATTTTGAATCATCTCAGGATGCACTGCATTGCTAAAGAAACAACAATATTCCGTGGAAGGTACAAATAGCACACAAAGGATCTTTAAATGCAACAGGATAAATCAATTCAAAACATGACAAAAGACAGACAAAAGCACTTTGGATCATGTGTGGGTTATGTGAGGCAAGGCAAATGAATATTCAGATGCAAGTCTGGTCTGTAGTCCTTTTTGCTCCATCTCTTGACTGCAGAAATTATTTATGGTGGATCTCTCTTCAAGCAAGTGAAACAGTGTCCAGCTCAGTCTCTTTGGCAGGGTGAGAAAAAGGCTGCTGATAATCAAATACGCACTCGTAAGATAAAGTGGTGTCACTTAAATCTTACAGAAATACAGGATCTTGTAAAAGATCAGACTGGAAGGTACCTCCATGTCAAAACTGAGTCAGCTGTGAGATCAGACTGGGATGCTCAGGGACTTATCCACGCGGGACTTATCCACCTCCAAAGAACGGGGACTGTCCAGAACTTGAGCACCAAACACATTGCAAATCAGCTTCTGAGAGTTTTAAAACCAGCTTGCTTGCTTGTACTGTTTTTTCTTAAATATTCACAATAATCAAAGTGACATGGCTTGGTTAAATCCAAATGTATCAGTGTTTGGCTGAGCACATATTGACCATAAAATGAAGCCAACACGAAGAACTGCCGCTGAGGACTGCGCAGCCTCTCAGGCAGTTTAAATCCCATACATTCCTGTACAATTTCATTTCAAGTTTGAAAGCGGCTGCCCTGGTTCTAAGCTATTTCACACCTCTTTCCCCTTTGTTTGGTTTATAGTGGTGTCAGGAAGGGTTTAAGCAAGTTTTATGAGGGATCATATTTACTTTACGAGGCTGTTGGACTGATTTCTCCCGTGCGACTCCTGGATATTGCAATGCTGTAAGGAACAGAGGGACATCATCTTGGAGAAGCAGCTGCAAGAAGAGCCTTTCTGGTCCAAACAAATACATTTCATGGACTTCTCAGCACATCCTCAGACTGTGCACACGGACTGAGCAAGACCTGTGAAAACAGGGACTGTCCCAAAGCAGGAATATTGTCCTCTTGCTTTGGTTTGTCCAGACACCTTCTCTGAAAATGTACGTACTTCTGTCTTCCTTAATCGGATAAAAGTGAGTTCCAGCACTCTTTCAGATCACTCTTACTGTGAAAACCTATGGCATAGAAGGAGTTTTAATATTTTCTCATAACCCAACTTTTTTTTTCCTGTTGTTTTTTTTTTTCTTTGTGATCTTCAATATGTTACACAGTCCACATTTTAAAGCCTGTTTTTGAAACTTTTCTCCCTAACTGACTCCTCCAGATAATAAAACCTTGTGGTACGGCCTGATGGCTGCCAAAATAACTCAGCAAGAGTTTCAGCTTCAAAGAAAAATAGTGACTGAATCGTGGCAGGAGGAAGAGGTGGAACAGTAAGAACTCCCTCTACTGTATATGGTCTGGAGCTTAAATCAGACCCCGTGTGAGGGAAAGCCGGGTTGGCAAAACCAGGGCTTTTAGGAGACCATGTTCCACTCAAACACTGATCTCAATGGCTTCTTCAGCAGCTCATTTTACACTTCTTTTTTTGACCTTTCCTTGTTTTGCTTATACCATTGTGACCAGAAATTAGATCTTCTTTTGTGTGCGTAGCTGTTAGTGTTCTTAGCAAGAAAAGATCCATGGTCTTTGTGAGACTGCTTAGGCACTATCTGAATTGCATATATACATAAATTCCTGCATTATCTTTCAAAGATAAAGCTTCTGTTCTTCCATATCACTATTTAAATAAACAAGGAAAAGCCTTAATCTAAGTT
Organism: Geococcyx californianus; assembly: GCA_013389885.1. NCBI lineage: Eukaryota > Metazoa > Chordata > Aves > Cuculiformes > Neomorphidae > Geococcyx > Geococcyx californianus. The sequence goes on from VWPV01021633.1 coordinate 68,562, forward strand.
TTTTGTTGTTTTTTTCTGGAAGAGGATACTTTTTTTTTTTTTTTTTACTGTAGTCTAAATACAGTTTTAGTGCAAAATTGTTGTTTTTTATACCATTGTATAAACTGGAATTACTGCTGTGAGGAAAATGAGATTTATGGCAGCAAACAGAGCAGAATATGGCTCTACAAATTTTTGAAGAATTCGTAAAATGCTTGAAATAAAAAGCCAAGATTATAAGTGACATTTCAAATCAAACTGCATTTGGTGTGCTGTGTGCTTGAAAAAAAGTAGAAACCTTGCTGACAAGGAGAAAACAGTGAGCTCAGACTAAAGAAAGATTAAAATAGGAAGAGCATGAATCAAAACAGAAAGGGGAAAATTACCTGGGGTATTGGGTGGATGAAGAAAGGAGGGGTAAGCACAGCCCACAGAAGAGAGAAAGGGGCAAAATGCCAGTTACACCTGGATCAAAGGCTTAAAAGATGCGGAATGCTAATTGAGACAGTGGAAAAAAAATCGAAGGGCTGTCAGTTTCAGATTATCAGGAAATTTTTGAGCAGGAGAAGGAAAGTGGATGTAGACAGTATCTCAGCTGTAAATAAAGCCATTAGTTTCTTGAAGTTTGTCATCCCTGAGGGAAAGCCAGAGTAGAAATGTAAAGTGAGACTGATGCTGCTTCTTTCGGTAGTGGGCTGAGGGTGAATTTAATTACTTACAGTGCGAAGGCAGCCCAGACACGTGGGACAGCGCTTCTGAATTTAGCAGAATCTTTTAAGGCACCTATATCTATTTAGGGATCTGAATAAACAGGTTATCTCGAGGGCTTAGCCCTGCCGTTTCCCTTTCTCAGACAGCTCGTGCATGCGTTTACTTGTGGACAGCGAAAAGACGGATGACCAGAGTTTGGCACGATGAAACATCTTTATCCTCCATGGAAATAAAATATTATGATTCTCGTTGGGCTAAATGCAATCTCTTTGGCTGCTGTTAATAATACCTCTCCTGCTTAGCGTTTCACTTAGACCACTGTATTTTTCTAATACAGAAGGGAATATTTCAGTGGCTGTATCTCACAGTTCCTTTGGAGAAAACTGATTTTTGTGCATAATTCCTTGTAGTTATCCATATATCTGTGACACTCATTCCTTGATAATCAAATTGAAATTTAGGAAAAAAAAAAAAAGGCAGTAAGATAATTTGTTTCACAAAATTTTGGGGAAAACCTTCAGATTCTTGAAGAGGAAAATAAGAGCATGGGAAATGTTTCAGAGTTCAGATTTGGAGAGCAGTTGGAGAATGGGAGCTTCCAAACCATTTAGGTGGCAAATGGCTCCAGTAAAGCCCCAACATAAATGCACTCAGCTGCTCACTTGACACCCTGCTGGAACGACTCTTGCACTGGTTTTCCAATCCTACCCCAGAAATATCTGAAATCAAATATGTCAAGAAGGATTTGCGAGGCTGGGACCAGAGACACTGCAAAGATCTGAAGCGATGACCGCCTGCTGCGGTGCAAGGCTGGAGCTCTACTTTCTAAGCAGCAGGTTGTTTACTTTAGAAATACGCTACAGCGTAGACCTTCAGTTCTAGCAGGTTATTTCTTTATGTCACTGTAGTTGCAGATTAGATGTTCTGGAAAACAAAATGCAGGTGAGAGGTGGATAAATTGTTTTAAGTAGGTTGTTTGGTTTGATTGCAGGCATTGCTTTCATTCTTTGAAACTTCATGTTAATAGGACGTGGCAGAGGTGCGTACCCTTGAACTGTGGTTTTAAACAAGGTTTCCTTTCTTTGTGAATTTCAAGGGAGCTGTCGACATAAATGCATATAAAACTGCCAAACACGCACAGCAGTTTCTGAAAAAATATTTCTCGTTACAAATACTGCATGGGGATAATGGACTGCAACAGTTATTTCTTTATTTCTTGGAGAAGAAACAGGTTTTCAAGCACTTTGTAAGTCCCTAGTGTTAAGCACTCCATCTGTCAATCAAACAGATGTGGGAAAACATAATACCATAATATAAACCATAATACCATAACATCATCCCAAAACATAAACCATCATTATCTAGTTCCCCTTCTGAAGAAAACAAAGCCCATTCGCCGTGACTTGCAAGGTTCGCTGCCCCTGGGATGAAATAAAAAAAATGAAATTAACTTTTCCTTTCATTGAGTACCCTGAACTGCAGCAAAACACTGCCCAGCGATGGAGCGGGAGTAGACACCCCCTCAAGGCACAAGCTTCCATTATTTGGGCACACCACGGTGGAGGAATCCTTTCTGCATTTTAACATCGTTAGACCTTGTCATCTCCTCAGCAGTGAGACAAGGAAACAGTGAGATACCAATATGGACCCAGCAGCTGCCAGGGACAAAAGAGACTTTTTAGAGTGCTGTCATACATTAAGAGCAACTCCCCTACGTGACATTTGGGGAAAAGTTGCCAGACCAAGAATACATGTGGTGCAACCTGGAAAATCAGAAAGTAAAATGATTCTAGGTAAAGGGCTCATGAAATAGTACCTTTGTTTCAAAAATATTGTATTTTCTGTCTATTCAGAGCTGTGCTGCAATGATATTAATAAGCTCTCAAGATTTCACTGATCTAGGAATCTCATCGCAGGGTAAAGTAATCGTATGAAAGCCTAAAAATTAAAAAATGTACTTGTTATAATTATGCAATTTCAGTAATGGAGGGCTGGAGAGTGTGTGCCATAAGCACTCAGACACTGCATTAATGAGGAAGGCGACTGAAGTCCATCAGAGGGCTAATAAAGGCAAGGCACCTGTGGTGATTCATGGAGGAGGGGGATGTGTTGGGTAATGCCCAACCTTACAGCTCTGAGACATGGGCTAATTAATCCCCTAAGTTTACAATATCAGTATTTCGATAGCTGAACTGGTGACTGCAGCTTTTCTTTAAGAAAACTTCAGTATTTTCAGGCATCAGTTGACAGAACTGAAGAGTTCTATTTTAGGATGAGAAAAAATGCACCTATAAAGTTCTTGCTCTTCATCCTCCAAGTATTTATCATTTTGATGAGTTGATGGTAACATGAGATAAGATTATACTTAACCCATGTGTACGTTTCAGTACGTAAAAGGCCAAGCGTGTCCTGGGCTGCATCAAGAAAAGCAGCAAGGGCTGTGCAGGTTGTGGGAGGCGATTCTCCCCATCTACTGTGCTCTTGTGAGACCCCACCTGGAGTGCTGTGTCCAGGTCTGGAATCTCCAACATCAAAGGATATGGAACTGTTGGAACAGGTCCAGAGGAGGCTACAAAGGCCATCCAAGGGCTGGAGCCCCTCTGCTGTGAGCACAGGCTGAGAGAGCTGGGGGTGTTCAGCCTGGGGAAGAGAAGGCTGTGGGGAGACCTCACAGCAGCCTCCCAGTACCTGAGGGGGCTCCAGGAAAGCTGGGGAGGGGCTTTTTACAAGGGCCTGGAGTGACAGAATGAGGGGGAATGGCTTTAAATTGGAAGGGGAAAGATTTAGATGAGACATTGGGAAGAAATTCTTCACACTTAGGGCGATGAGACACTGGCCCAGGTTGCCCAGGGAGGCTGTGGCTGCCCCCTCCCTGGGGGTGTTCAGGGCCAGGTTGGATGGGGCTTGAGCAGCCTGGGCTGGTGGGAGGTGTCCCTGCCCATGGCTGGGGGTTGGAACTAAATGATCTTTAAGGTCCCTTCCAACCCAAACCATTCACTGATTTATAGCTTGCATTTGTTAAACTGGATCTGCCTGACAAACACTTCCAAGTGCTCTCTGATTGCCAATACACAATTATGGACATCCTTTAAAGTCCTAAACAACTGAGAACCACACGCAAAGTATGACAATAAGTTGCACTGTGTCAGTAAGCTGGGAATGAGTCAATCTCATCTTTGAATAAGACTGGAAAACAAACTCTTGACAGGGCAACTGCAGTCCACGGATAAGCAGCTGCATTTCGACAGCCAGTTGTGGACAGAGTCCTCAGAGCTCCTGGACAACAAGTAGTTCTGGGGCGATAGAGATATCTGGAAGGGCAGAGGCGTAGATGAGAACGTGCACCATACCAAATACACATGGTGCTATTTATGGCTTCCTGACTATCCATACTCTTGAGTAAGAGTAACGGGCATTTGTGGAGATCGTAGGTAGATTCCACTGAAGCTTGTTGATGGAGATGGGGCAGATGGTCCTAGCTGCACCCTTTCCTTTGGTGCCACAAAAATGCATTAGAGATTATTTCAGAGAGGATGCAGCTTTGCTGTGAGATGCTACTTTCATTTTATCATTTCTCTGCACAAAATTATTGTTGTCATTGCATTTGTCTTGTCTGCAGTGCAATTTAGAAAGGCGAGTAATTTTTAAGAGGACTCCTAGCACCAAGACAATTATTTCAGTCTTGCTGTTGTTTCAAAATGCCGTGTTGCTATGTCCTGCCAATCACACAGAGGAGTTAGCTCCTTCTGTGCTTTTCAGCTTGCTGCAAGATCAGTGCAAACAGCAATACCTGAAAAAGACTGTGCAGATTGATGTGATCATTTCTTGTTGACTTATGTTTGGTGCAGAACACGAAACAGGAACTTACTGACATCCCAGTGAGCAAGATCTTCACTATGATTTTAGGGTTTTACAACTCATTTGTGTCTACCTGTAAAATAAAAAGCAACTTAGAAGAAAGCCTGGACAAACAATAGCACTAAGACAGGAGCACAGCTTCAGTGAAAGCATTAAAAAAAAGTCTCTCCTGTCAGAGAGACATGTCTTTAGTCCTGCAGAACTATGTTTTCTCTTTTGCTCCAGGTATCTTTTGTATCGGCATACAAAACATTTCATAGAGTACAAAAAGAAAAGGATTGAAAAAACTCTGTTTGCCCTTTCTTGCCAACAGTACATCTTGACAAAGTGCATTGGCTCCTGGTAAATCAGAATTATTTGTGCCAACTTCAGTGTGATGTCCTGGGCAGCGCCATAGAAAGTACTTACATTTTCTAGGTGGGATAAACGACAATGAAGAACCTTTAATCACAGAGATGATGTGTTTACTATTCAACAGACATTGTTCCAGGTTCATTTAGGATCCTTGTCTCAAAAGAGCATAATTCTCCTTTGAGAATTTACTCTAAAGGAACGACAAGACAGGTTTGTGGAGGGTTTTCTACCTTTTGCTGATCACATCTCCCTTGCCAGTAAGTCTTCCTGCAGGTGAAAGAGCTTTGGGTATGGGAATAACAACTGAAGGTGGGCAAAGAAAGCTTTTTGCTTTTAGCAATCACCTCCTCTCACACCGTACCCACAGGCTGCCTCCTGGGGATGTGGAGGAGCGTGTGTCTGCCCTGCTTCCATCTGCATGTGTGAGCTCAGTTACAAGTTGTCCCGGGAAGCCCTTTTTCCTCTCCTGCTGCACAGAGCCCACCGGGCCGTGTGTGAGAGTGGCTCCAGTGCTCTGGCAGTGCTGGACTTTCTTCCTAAGGAGGCTGAGCGTCAGAGCTGGTGCTTAAACCTGGAATCCATGGCTCACACATGCACGAAACGATTAGTCAATTGAACCACATCGCTGTCCACATCATCTGGCTTGTTCCCCCTCTGCACAGGAAAGCACCCTCACTGCTTCCGAGAGGAACCAGTCAATTTGCAGCAAATTAGCTGAGGAGCAAGCTTAATGAGGTTCTTGGCTTGACTCTCACTCCCCACCCCAGGTCAGCTCCCATGTAAAATACGTAAAATATTCATTAAAGGATGAACATTGCCATGTATTTTACTTATTTGCCCGCCCCACGTAACCGTGCAAACAGATAAAAGGCAGCTGTCTTACCGCGAGGGTAACGGTATAAATCACACAGGTATTTAAGGTAGACTTAAAACTGAAGTTCCTGCTATCTGGAGGGACATGAACTTCCTATTAGCTATAGCAGTTACAGATCTGCAAAGTTTTTTAACTGATGTCAGCATTAAGGAAATGAAATTTAATGTCACTCTGGGAAAGGACAGATATAACTGAAGAATTTCAATGTCAAGTGAGCACAGAGTTGAAAAATCTTGATGTAGAGTGATCAAAGGGAATTCTTCATCCTTCACAGAGAATGGAAAGAAAAAAAAGCAGTTGAGGAGAAACTTCTTTCTATTACATTAAAAAGAGTGGAAGAGACATTTCTATACATACTTTTCTTTATGCAAATTGCAGAATTTATTCCACATTTTCAAACAACCAGGAGCAGTGACACGTGAGAAACCATCCCATAAAATCAAAGGAAAAGCAAAGAATCTTCAACTCAGCATCCAGACTTGCCAATATTTTAAGCATTTGTTTTAATTTCTTACTTCTCTCACCTGCTTAATGTCTCATGGCAAAAGATTTAGCAGCATAGTTTTGATTCAGCTCCTCTTTGAAACTATTCCTCTACATATTCACCTTTCCTTTCCTGAAGGGTGAACTCTTACCCAAATGTGACTTAGTACCCACTATTGCATTGGAGAAATATGCCTGCTTTAAAAATCTTATTTTTTTTTCTTTTGGTTATCAAGTGGTTGCTCCACATTTTGAGATCTGAATGAAATGGGTGGTTTTGTTCACTAAGGAGTCCCATCCCTTTGAATTTATCAACAAGTACATTATCTGCTCCTTCCAGCGTGCATTAAAGTTTGCAACCTATCTTTAATGCCCTAAATATGTGAAATCATTAATTTGCTAAAAATATCTACATTTATTCAACCTTATTGTTCTTGCGGAGAAATGAAACCAAGATGCCTTACTCTGTTACTTTCATTTTTGCTTTCCAGTTTCTACATCATGTCAGCTTTACATCTCTCAGATTTATTTATTTATGTATGTATTTATATTCTATTTTCTCCTCCATTTAGTCTTTTCACATAGGAGATTAATTGCTTCTTCATATTGAGAAGTCCTCCACAGTCTCCGTTTTTTGCTAACTTCTAGGAACCTTTTATTAATTTTCCAGATTTTCTCTCCTGGCCCTATGATTTTTGACTTTCAGAGCACAGTTTCCTCCACTTGATTGTTTTACTCGAACATTTAATTGCTTCTCATCCCTGCAGACACCACTTCCCTAACATTTTATAACAAGACTTAATCAGGACATTTCTGCTTGTTTTTCTGGCAATAATCAGTGGCTAGAGCAGGATAACCATTTTGTGTATTTTTATAGACAAATTTCTAAAAGGTTTTGAAGGTATTCTATCAGCATTTTGAAAACATTTATATTTACCGGCTGAAAACTACTTGAAAATTAAGTTATTAATTGACATTAATTTTAAGGTGGGATAAAATTAAATACTTAAAGTGGTCAAAATATTTGCTTTGTCTTTTCAAATTCTTTATGTTCTCACAGCGGTGGAGAATAATTTCTAGGTCCAGCTTTAAAAATATTTTTGCACATTTAAAAGAATATTCTAACATGGAACTGAGTTTGCAGCTTATGGTGAACACGAAAAGGAGCTTTGCAGTGTATGTGGCACCAGCACAGAGAGGATTGCTGACACCTGGAATGTGGCCATGTTTATCCAGCTTCCACCTGCTCCATCACAACACTGAAACTGAAAACAACAGGAGGTTCAATCCAGGTCTTATTTCCCCTGGAGAGTTACACAGGTCATGAGCCTGGGAAGACATTGGGGGGCACATCAGCATAACAGAACAGAAACCTTTCATTCAGGTGGGCACTTCTGGGTTATAAGAATGTCGGTTTCAGCTTGAAGTTATGATTATATGGAGTCAGCACGTGCAGTCAAAAATTTCACAAAGCCCAGACAAGCATCTTAAGGTCCTTAAAATTCATTGTGGCAAATGAGGAACATTTTAAGAATGCTTTTAGGCATTGAAAATAGCTGGTTAATCAGCCTTTGAGAATTTGCTCTCTATCATCTTCCAGTTTTCATTAAAAAAAATAAAAGCCCAAAGAGCCTTCCTAGCCTAATGACAAAAAGACAATGTGAGTGAGGGAAAATGTTTTCCAAACTTGTATGGACAATAAATATTGCTGTATAGTAGGAGAAGGCTACCAGTGATGGAGAGCACTTACTTCTAGACAGGAGAGACAGTGAAACACTAGACTTGGAAACAATGCCACTGTAGTTACAGTCCCGATTCTCTTCTCTACTTGAGTTATAATTTTAGAGGACACTATGTCAAAGCCTGCTGCAGCTGGGAAGGGCCATCTCACAGCCATGTGTCCCCAAAATGTGGCATGGTAATATAAACCAGAGCCACTCTTAAGCAAAGAGCAGGTTTTTTGCTGCATCCCTTGCAGGTTGTTCTCGTACAGCCTGGCTAGATTTGCCGTAACTCCGCTCTGATTTACTCCTCTTCGTTGTACGCCCCTGGGATGCTGATGGGTCCTAAATAAGAGTTGTTGCTTTGAGACTTAGCGAGATATAGCTGTTTTGAAAGGCTGTTGAAGAAATATGGTGGAAAGAGGATGTAATAGCCAGGGTACATTTGGCTTTCATAAGGCTACGACAAAAATTTTCCATCAAAAATCTCTTGTTAGCATCTATCCTTAATCAGATTTTGGCTTACATGCCCTCTTTGGCACACAGGCTTCTTGTAGGGTGATGTTAGAGAAGTGCAGCAACTTTTCTGATAAAGATGTTCAGCAGGCGTCCTTTTCTTACCGATTTGAAGGATGCCCTCAGTCTTCTTTGTGGTTAGAAAGGAATTTTAAGCTTTTATTCCACAAGTAGTTTCCAGAGCCCTCAATGCTCCCGAGATACTTGCCATCTAATTGTTTGTGACACACCTTGTTTGCTCTGTTAGTGCCTCGTATACGCCCTGCTGAGGAGGTCGCAGAATATTATGGTTCAGAAAGCAAGTTAGAAAAGTGGTTTATTAGTCAACATATCAAAGGGCGATACAGGAAGGATAATCCATTGGCATGAAAATAATAATAAAATCTGCGGTGGAGCTGATTTTGCACTTGGACAAAGGTTTTTTTAGCTGGCCTAAGACCCACCAACATATCTAGTGCCAGAAGCTCAGCGCAGGAGCCCGAGTCACAGCTGTGTGCCTCAGGCTCGCCAAGAAATTCTTGCTTAGGTTGAGCTCAATTCAGTTCAATTTGTTGTTAATAAAAGACTTAGGTTATGTAGCCACATATCTCTACCATTTGTAAATCTGCAGCTTGTTAACAAATAGCACATCAGCATGATTATATTTACATTGCAGCACAAATCATTCAAAAGAACGACTAGACAGTGAAACTACCCTGCTGGGAGTTCGTATTTCCTTAATGATGGAGGTTTGAAAATACAGAGAAGCTGGGATCTCTGTTTTAAAAACTATTGAATCTATGCAAAACTGTCAGGGTGAATTTAGTTGATTTAATCCAGATGTTTGCATTTTAACTAAGGAAGAAGAGACATCAATGAAAATTTATAAGAGCAGTGAGAATGCGCATAATGAGTCACTGGAGAGAAGAATGTAAACCAGAAGTGTCAAGGAGGATTAGGGGTGTAAGTGTTTTGCTCTATTAGCATGGATTGGTGCAGCCAGCCATGTTTGAATTTCAATTTGACATAATTTGGAAATGCATTTTATTGTAACACTTTGTTAGACTGTGTTCAGGGATTTCAAGAGAATTTAAAGGAATCAGGGACTCCGGTGCTTATGAAATTCAGTGAGACAGCTGTGCTGCTTCATAAATTGTAGCGGTGGCGCGTCTTTTCCATAGATCTCTATGGATTACTGTCCTAGTGACTTCAGCATGGGTCATAACCACTCCAACTGGCCACATACTTATCTTTTCCCAAAATATCAGCAGTTAAAAACACAAATGGCTGAAATACTGCTCTTAACTTTCCTCACTGTGAAATCGGTCATTAAATGCCAGTGTATCCCGGTGGCGCAGCTTTCCCCGTGTGGCCACAAACATTCACTCTGTTGGCAGCTGCAGCACAGGCGGTACTGCCATTGCATCAACACCAAATTCCGACTCAGATCTGGAATTCCGAGCTTGTTGTTGACCCTATCGCCACTTGAGGTGATACTTTTCTCACTAGGCTCCTGTTTCTGATAGAATGAAACACAATCTGATGTTTTCAAGTCCCCCCCAACATCTCCCAATCCTATTTCATACCTTTATTTCAATATGAAAATATCATCGCTTACCAAACACCACTATTTACTCTACTTTCAATATTCAGCTTTACCACCCGATAGACTCAGACTGGAGTAGACACAAGTATCTATACAAAAGCACTTAATATGTGTCAGAGAAGCTGTCTTTTCCAAATACATTGTGACAATGCCCAGTGCCAAAGCAGGGAATGTATTTGGTCTTCTATGTCGTAAAGTGCACTACTCCCACAGTCTGGTTCTGCTTTTGGCTGGCAAATTGGTTGAGGGACCTGGTCCGACAGATGTGTTTGGAGTTATTTTCTAGCTAGCGAGTAGATAGTACAAACCACAGACTAGATAAATGCCCCAGAACTAGTGTTCCCACTCCCAATGACAGGATATAGTTTAGCTAATTCTGGACCATGGTGGGGTCCTCCTTTTGCTTTTGCTTTTGCTTTGCCTTTTTCTTTACTTTTGCTTGTGTTTTTGCTTTTGCTTGTGCTTTTGCTTTTGCTTTTCTTCAGTGTTCACCCCTTTCGTATTCTTAGTTGCCTGGCCAACCAGTAAGAAAATGAAGGTTTCTTACACCTAGAACAAGTTATAAGCTGTCTGGGGGGTGAAAATTACAGTATTGCCATAAACAATGGTAGATGTGGGTTGGGAGTGAACCTTGAAAATCTGGAAATATAACAAGTGATTAATGTATAAACCAGAGAAAGAAAAAAAATCTGAGGAAATATGGAGGTAAGCTTATGATGCTGAAATGGTTTTTGTATCTGGTATCTTTAAGGTACCTTTTAAAACTGATATCTTTAAGCAAAACACAACATTTAACAACCAGTCCATATTTTAAAACAAGTATTTTCTAGAAGAAAATTGTAAGAAATGCAAATGAGCAAAGCCCTCAGCTAACGCTGTTGACGCTGTAGGGAGTTCTTCATCCTCCTGGATACTGGGCTTTTTGAAGGTTCACGAAAAGCTTGAATTAGATCCTGATTTGGACTGAAGTAATCCTTGAGTTTCTTTGCTTCTGCCTTCTCCCTCTGCTGCTGCTTGCAAACCTTCTGGAAGAGAGAAAGCTACCTTCAGCTGAGTGCCAACGTATTGCTTTGAGGGGAGTTGCTGAGGGGACGAGGGAAGCCCTGCCATTTCTTTGGATACCACCTGGGGACTTTGCCTGTGCATCCATTCTGCCTCTGGAGTAGAAGTTGATCCTGTGCCAAAGAAATACATAGTTTTCTTCTGATAACTATGAGAAAATAGTACTCTCTCCTTTTTTTCTGACTGGAAAGTGCAACATAGCAGAGAATATTGATATATATTTGACGAGAAAATATTGCAGGATGTGCTTACAGAAATGCACCTATTGGAGTCTTTTGTATTTAAAATCAGTTCTTCTGAGTTTCCTGTTTGACTTCCCATCACTAATTCCCCCACAAAAGCCAATTTGATGCTGAATGTAAAGACCAGCTGCTGAACTTCATATTCTGGAGATATTCCCATTAATTTAAATGGTGTGGCAGGAACTGTCTCTGGGTTGGTAAAGATGCTTGGGTGTTTGTTTTAGGCAATGAAAACATGATTTGAGAGCACTAATGGCAATTGTCTTAGATAAAAGCAGATGAGCTGTTGCCTAGAGAAGAATTGAGCTACTCACCTGGAAAACACAGTATTTAAAGCAATATTTTCCAACCCACGTTTGTCCATTTAGCCCAAAGCATTAGAGACCTTCAGTCCCCAAGATCCCGAGCAGTGATTTGAGCTTTTCATTTTTCTGAGACGGACTGGGAAGACGATTCAGGTAAAGCAAATTTTTACCTCTCTTGTCACAATTTTCATGACAGAACGCAACTTCTAGACCTACTTTAGTCCTATCTAGCAGCTATTGGGCTGTTTATTCTTTTAACACATGACACTTTGAAGTACATCAAAGTAAAGTGCAGTTAAACTCCTGTATTGTTAGGTCTTTTCATCATTTTTCTGGGAGTCAACGTATTTCTGGGAAGAAAGATTGCCCAGGAAATCGTGTGAACTACTCACTATTGAAATGAAATGTTACTAATGTTATGTCACTGTGGCAAAGCCTGGTCATAGCTAGCAAGCAATTAAATAAAAAGATTCATAATTGCAGACAGAAAATGCCACAATACTGATGCTATTTCAAACCATGTCTGTCTTCCTGCAGTATTTAACGCTATTTCCATCCCCAGTGGGAAAGCTTGGGGAATCCAGATATCCCATTACCAACGACAAGCAGCATTATTTCCAGAATTTGTTCATGTACAGGTGTTTTCTCCTGCTTGAGAGCACGGAGATTTATTTTTTAGTGTGACCAGCTGCTCAAGGTTTCGCGACCCAGTCAGAAAGAGGTAAGAATCACCATTTTTGCTGGGCAGGTTTTCTATGGCTGACAGGTCAGTAGTTCCCAGGGTCTTCCTTTCTACCCTTTTTAAAAACAGGCACAATGTTGTCCTTTTTCCAGTCCCCAGGGGCTTCCCCTGACTGCCAGGACTTTTCAAATGTTGTGGAGAGAGACTTGGCAGCTGTATGAGCCAACTCCTCGGGACTCTGGGAAGCATCGCATCAGGTCTCATAATCCTCTTTAGGTCTTGTATTGTCAGAAAACATAAATAAGGACTCCTGCTATCATTCATGGTTTGCAGTTTTTACATTCTTTTTTACTGAAACAGAACAATTTTCATAAATTTGTGTAAAGTTTATCATTATGTTTTATTGTTCTGCCTTCAGTTGTTGTTATCTGAAGTCAAAGCAGGTCATCTTTAAATCCCAGTAGCCCTGAAACTTCTTGTAGACACAGAATTTGCCTTTTTAGATGCTTCAGTAGGAGATTTCAAGGAAAGACTGAATGCCTTTGCTCTTAAGCCCCTCATGGTGGCTCCTGGGTCCACACTTGCCTGTTGTACGCTCTGTGCCCTTGGTAACTTCCTGTTCTTTAATTTCTGAACTTAAAGTGGACGAAGCATTTTATAGGATACAGTACAGTAGAATATAGAACAATAACTGATGTTAGACCTCGGAGGCTACAGGAAAAGGCAATCGCAAAGCACTCACAACTGGAGGAAAAGAGGATGCACATCAAAGCTCAGTGCTCTGATTCATGGAAGTATTTGGGCGCGTAGGACTAAATCTGCAGAGGGACCAGGGTAATGCACTCTGTGCTAGCCACTGAAATCCTCAAAGCACTTGCTCAGATCTTGCTGCTCAGCCCAAGAGATGCTGACATCTCTGCCAGCTGACCCTCAGGTTACCCTTAATTCAGATGCCACTGAACGTCCTGGAGCCTGACTTTCAAAGCAGACTCACAGACATTCTCCAGTGTCAGGCTGCACATAAATGACAGCAGAGGACAGGACATACTTATGCCATTGCTCACAGTTTGAGGGCTTGGATGCTTTCCTTGAAACCATGAGATTTCTCTTTACCTCTGCACTGGGCTTTGTTCCTAACTCATCCCTGCTGTACATCATAGGCTTCAGGAGAATCCTGTGTAAGGTTGGATCTGGTTTAAGAGTCCCAGGTAGAGCAGTTCTTACAATGTGAGAATCCTGTCAGAGATTATCTCCTGGGAGCAGAGAGGAGAGAGGTCACTGCTTGAGCACCTGCACAAGCCAAGGGTACAAATGGCTCCCATTCAATATCTTATCAAATTTAAATTTCTCTGTATGCATAAATAATTCTTCCTTCTTCCTGACCTTGTCCAGTCTAATCCCATTGGTGATTGCTGCTTTCTTAGCCTTTATTCCTATCATTCCCTATGGCTGCAGTAGTCTACCTGATGTGGACCTACAATTTCTAATTCAGACCCCAATGTTGCCTATATATATATATAAAATGTCCCAACAAAATCCATGAGCCAAACCCTCTCACGGTACAAATTATCACACCACCGTTATCAGCAATAGAGCTGCAACAGCTTGTATGATCTGAGGACTTCAGCTCTACAAGCCCTGGGCTTTAGCATCTCTGCACCAGAAGCCCTGTCATGAGAATTTAGCACTCTTTGAGCGATGCTTGTACATTCAATTCATTAACTCATAAATACTCTTTGAGCTTTGTTTGTACAATGGGCCTTAAAGCTAATATTTCTGCTCTACTGTGTATTCTAGTTACACTTACCATTAAAGAGTGCTCTGCCTCACTGGATACACAGTTTATTTTTCCATCCCCTGTCGTTTTAGGTTTGCCACTTCAAAGATCTCTTTGAACCTAGATTTGTGTTAGCTGATGACACAGAACCTCTCTACATACAACTTAGCAAGAATAAAGCATATTAGCAAGTAGACCGGTTTGTTCTCAGCAGGAGATTGGTTTTCTTGTTCTTCTTACAATGGCAGAAAGGTTTCCCTGCTTCCTCAGGGGTGGTACTGCTGATTCTTTCTCCAGTTCACATTTCTGTCAGGTAAGAGTTCTTACAGATGGCATCCAATCTGACACAATCATGTTAAAACTACCAAATTATCTGGAAGAACAAGCCCTTCACTGTTTACGTGCGTGTGTGTGCAGTCACAGAGCTATTCCTGTAGTGAAAACAGTTAAAATACTTTAGTTTTTTTCTTTTTAAATATTTATGGATATGCGTTCCCTCAGTAGGTTTAATATAGTGCTGACTGAAAAATTTAAAATTTAATGGTTAAGTTAATTTCATTTTAAAATTAGCTGAACCCTTTGACTGCATTGCTTTTTCCTTCCTAAATTAAGCTGTTGTACTTTCAGAGTTATTGGTTGAAATGTGATTACTAGCACATTAAAGTAACAACAGTAGCCTTACTTTTGCCTTTTTCAGCTTTATGAGGACTGATTTGTTAGACACACAGAAGCAGAATAAATGTTCTGTGTCTTGACTGCTTTGTGGGGGGCAAGCTGCAAAGGAGCTGGTAGACATGTGCTGTAATATTTATTGTCAGGCAATATCACTGCAGAGTGCCTACAGGAAAGGGAAAAGAAAAATATCCTTCAGAATTTATCATATAGATAGACAGCATTTATCTTATAAGTTGGATCTGCACCAATGGGATGTGTGGGGATACCAGTGTTAGCACTGTATTGAAAAGAGAAACACTTGTTGGCACGTATGAAACAAATGTACAATTGCCATTAGCCAGCCTGTTAATTTAGAGGAGTAAAAGTGCACCATTAAAATCATAATCATATCATGGGCAAAAAGGAAATGCATCCTACATGAAAAGCCAATGTCTTATTGTTACTATAACTGAAATTTTAAAAGTCTCATTCAGGAATACTTTAGTCCAAATTTAATTAGTGCAGAAAAAAGAAAAGGAAAAAGAAAAAGAAAAAGAAAAAGAAAAAGAAAAAGAAAAAGAAAAAGAAAAAGAAAAAGAAGAAGAAAAAGAAGAAGAAAAAGAAAAAGAAAAAGAAAAAGAAAAAGAAGAAGAAAAAGAAGAAGAAAAAGAAGAAGAAAAAGAAAAAGGAAGAGAAAGAGAAAAATAAAAAGTAAAAGGAAGAGAAAAAGAAAAATGAATACTGCCTTGCGGCAGATCTGATGGCCCTGAATCTTTCGAGAAGGCCCCTAACGCTCCCCACTGTTCAGTAGATGAGACTTGCAGGTGAGCCCTGTTTCATGTTTCTGAGTTATGAAAAGCGAACATGAAGGGTAAGGTCAGGTTAGCACAGGGAGAGGTGAAGGTGGGTCTGGAAAAGTTTCTCCCATAGGCCATTTCAGGTAGTAATAAGACCTCAGACTGTGCCAATGGGATGCACTGATTTGCTCTCAGGTTAGCTATGAAAGAGTAACGAAACACCGTACACACTCACACGGAATCAGTACATCCTCAGCCTGAGTTTCCTGCTCAGGCTCTCAGTCACAAGACGAAAGGGAGTCCCATAATTTACTGGATGATTCTTTCAGATTACCGTTAACACCTTGCTTTTGCAAAACATGAGTTTTATTTTCCCAGATTCCTGAATCTGATGATTTTCACAGTATCACAGTATTGTAAGGTTCGAAGAGACCTTTGAGATCATCGAGTCCAACCTATGGCCCAACACCTACACCTGCTACCTACACCTACTCCTACTTGTCAGTTACACCATGGCACTAAGTGCCTCATCCAAATTCTCTTTGAACAGCTCCAGGGATGGTGACTCCACCACCTCCCTGGGCAGAGCATTCCAATGGCCAATCACCCTCTCAGTGAAGAGAGATGTTGTGCAAGATGCAGCAAACTCTGACAAACACTGTCCCAGGAATGAATAACACATTTACAGCTGGACTCAATGACCTCAAAGGCGTTTTCCAACCAAAACCATTCTACGAATCTTCCTAGTTTTCTACTATCCAATTTTCTATATTTATGTGGTTTTGTTCCTGCTATTTTATGACTATTTTTTAACTTCTTTCTTAAGAAATTTGTTATCTGTGATAATACTGGGTTTTTCAGTCACAATAACACTCACACATTTGCTTCTCATCATCTCGTATACACTTCCAGTAGTGTCCCATCCACAGTAATCAAGGATATGATTAAATTTACATTTCTTTGTATGGAGAGAAAATGAAGTACATGACCTCTCTTCTAAGCTGAATTGCCTCTACGTAGGTAAAATGGCACTTGTACGGCACGTTCTGGTCCAAAGAAATTGATGGTTCCTACATCATTAAAAGACAGCTTAATAGATCAACACAGGAAAACCAGACGTCAGAGTTTAAATCCAAGTACTGGGATGGGATGCTCTCTCTGGTCTTTTGCTATTCTCTAAATCCTTGTTAGACTTCTGGAAGGAAAGCACACACAGTTGCTGTGAAGATTTAAAGAACTCTAGAGAATTTCATATCGAGTGGTAAAAAATGCTCTAAAGGGGCAAAGGTGACTTGAGATGTCAAGAAGCCGGGGTTTTTTTTTTTGCGTACAGACATTCACAAGGGGAAATTGTTGTTTTCTAGACATGATGTCACCAAAAAATTTTGATATTTTCTACAATAAACAGTTCTTTCTGGTAATACAGATGGCAGTGAAACAACAAAACAACAAAACATGCTAAGTGCACCTTAAGTCTCTGAAATCCAGTTTTCTGATGGAAAGGTTTTCATTAATTACAACAAGCAGTTTTGACACTGTCACTGGAAAACAACCAAAAAATTAAACAATAACCCCCCCCCCAAAAGCCAAACCTCAAGAAAAAGATATTTTATGACTTAACTGCACTTGGAATAAGAGTTTAGACAGTTTTACTCCATGATTTTAAAGTTCTGTTATTGGAAATCTGACCCTCATGTCCCCAAAAATATTGCAATTCAAAGTTCTACTTTTCAATCAGACAGTGATAATATTGTTATTTCCATGGGTTTCAAGAAACTGTTCTTCCCTGTTGTTTCATAGGGCTGCTCTGCTTTGCAAAAGGCAACGATATATTTACTACGTTACCTATTTCTTTGTTCATACTTCAAAAGGTTACATTCTCTAGCTGATTGAGTTAGTGATCTTTCCAGCAACATGGTTAATATAATGGAGGAAGAGGAACTACGAGGGATTGGGCTGCAGACAGATATTTTGGTTTAAATTATAGTCATGCCCAGTGTGGTCCAGGATGAGTCTTTGTTCTACTCGCGTAAAAGCAGATCAGTTTGTAGTAGTTGTGGACGGGTTGAAGTCACAGTTGTAGGGGTTCTGTGAAAGTCTCGCATGAAAAGACAATGAGACGCTGCTATTTTTTCACCAGTCCAGTGAGTGTTTTACTATTTGTATTCCCTTCCTTTGACAGGGGCAGATAGAGGCAGGAGAAACAATTTAAGAGAGGAAATAATCATTATGACTCAGTGCAACGTATGGTGATAAGAAATTTCAGGAGCATTATTTCATTGATGATGTCAAAACTGCATGTTGTAATTAATGAAACCTTTCCCATCACAGAACTGGATTTAAAAGCTTTAGCAAAGGCGTGGTTAGCATGCAGAAGAATTCAATATCCTTTTCCTAGTGATGCTGAAACAAATAGCCCTGATTCACACTATGATTGGTGGAAATTAGACAAGGCTTTGGGGATTTTAGGCTTGTTTCTTCTCATTTAGACCTCCAGCTTGTGCTTAAGCAGTGGATTTAAGAATGCAAAGTAAAAATGAAATGAAAATCATCTAGTAGAGAAATAAGCTGAATTTTAGAATTTTCTTAGGGAGATGTTGGCGTCTGTTCTGCAGGGATGAGCAGCTTTTCCATGCCAGGAGTGTGCAAGACCCGTGGTTTCTGCACTCTAGACAGGAACAAGAGCTATTCCCAGGTTGCAATTAGAGCTATTCCAAGTATGTTCTTAATTGCAATCACACTTTGATGCCACAGCTCCAAGAAAACCCTGCCCTCTGCAGCAGTGCATGTTTTGGCTAACAGATTCTGCCAACGAAGGTGAATTTTCACCTTGGGACCCAGGTATTCTTTCACCATCTTACATTTTATTAAAAAAAAAAAGGCCATTTCTCTGACATTTCTCTTCACCTTGCCCTTCATCTACTTCTTTTTTTTTTTCAGGCATCAAGGACTGACTGAACAAAGGACTTGGATGCTAGAAAAAGCAAAATGAGCATCCCTCTCTGCAGATCCTTCATGAAACCCAAATGCAGTGTGGTGGGATGTGCGCAACAGGAGGTAATGTAATCCCCTGAGAGGAGGGAAACCTGATTTCCACTTAGAACTGTCCCCAGTTTGGATAGAGATTTGAAACAATCTTTGCAGAGACCAACCAACTCAGAAGTGCTGTGGTGAGGCTTCCCCTGGATTGTCTGAAGAAGCTGTCTCCTTGTAAATGTTGTGAATGGTCATTAGCAAAGGGGTAAGATCCTGCTGTTCCCAGGGAAGAGAGTGAACCAGAACTCTGTAGCATTATTCTCCCTCAATGGAAATGGTGAAATTAGGAAGATGCTGGTTCTTGCAATTGCAGTGAGATTGAAAACTGCAGCCCAGCATCTCGTGGCTTTACTTCACACTATCACAGTATCAC